>CP125977.1:310207399-310448727 GCA_030063025.1 Avena longiglumis
TTGGCTTGAAGGGAAGCTTGGTGGTACTTGAGGAGCTTCCACTTGGTGTTGTTGGAGTATTGGTTGGCGCTTACTTGTAGGTGAAGTACGTCTTTGGCTTGTTGTACTTGATGTCCTCTTGCACTTGACGCTCGGCCTTTGATGCGATGTGCACAAGCTCAACCATGTTGTTGTACTTTTGGAACTCGGTGATGCGCTTGATGGGGTGGTTCAAGCCATTGAGGAAGCGTGCCATTGTTTGTTCATCTCGCTCTTCAATGTTGGCACGGATCATGTTGAGCTCCATTTGCTTGAAGTACTCTTCCATGGTCTTTGTCCCTTGACTAAGTGTTTGAAGATTGTTGAAGAGGTCACGCGTGTAGTGTGAAGGAACAAAGCGGGATCTCACATGAGCCTTCATATCTTGCCAAGTTGCGATTGGAGGCTCTTCTTTTGCTTCGCAAGCGAGTTGGACTTGTTCCCACCCAAGGTTGGCATACTCATCAAACTCGAGGGATGCCATGGCCATCATCTTCTCATTGCTATAGTTGTGCATGCGGAAGATCTTGTCGACCTTGAGTTCCCAAAAGAGATATTCCTCGGGCTCATTGGAACCGGTGAATTTGGGCATGGTGAATTTGAGCTTGCCGAAGGTTTCTTCTCCATTGCGGTTCCGGTTATGTCGGTTGCCATGATTTGGGAGCTCATCATCATCATCCGAGCTCTCATGTCTTGCTTGGTGATTGTTGCGTTGCTCTTGCGGTTGTTGAGGTGCCGCGTTTGGTGGTGGAACTTGGTGTTGACGACGAGCTTGGGGAGCTTGCTCATTTTGTTGACGCGGTTGAGGACGAGGAGGAGGTTGATGGTCCTCACGACGAGCTTGGGGAGCTTGCTCTTGTTCTTGTCGTGGTTGATGCCGAGGAGCATTGGCTTGCGCGATGTGGCGAGGAGGACGTCGAGCCGCATTCGCAATGGGTTGCTATTCTTCTTCTTGGTGTAGGGGAGGCTCGTCATGACCATCATGTTGTCGACATGGACGATCATGTCGATGATGACGCCTTGGAGGATCTTCGAGTGCTTCACGTCGACGGTGATCTTGTTCGTCCTCTTCGGATGCTTCACTTGTTGTTGAAGGGGAATGTCGACGGCGATGGCCTTGGTGGTCCATGTGAGGTTGCTCTTCTTGAATCACAAGTGCCCTTGGTTGTGGCCGGTTCGCTTCACGTCTTGGAGGTCTTGCAGAGAGGTCACCATCATAGCTTGACGTTGCGGCGTGTCGCGGAGATGGTACCGCTTGCGAAGAGCTCATGGATTGAAGAACGGGTCCATCCCGGTGCCTGGAAGCGTGACGGCGAGGTGCGCTTGATTCACTTGAGGAGTGCCGCGATGTACTTGATTCGCGCGAGCGTGGCCTTGCTAGTCCATCAATGAGGCGTTGAAGCTTATCATCCGTTGAGGCGAGTGCACGACCAAGAGCTTCATTTTGATGACCGAGGTTGTGTTGCATGGCATGCATTTGGCCACGGACTTCTTCGAAGCGGTTGTCGATGTTCTTGAATTCCATGCGGGCCTCGCTAAATTGTTCATCTTGGTGCCGCTCGAGAGCTTCACAACGATAGTTGAATTCTCCTCGGACCTTCCAATGGTCCCATTTTGTCATGAATTGTGTGTCGTCCTCCGGAGGTGGTGGTGGTTGGGATGGCTCTCCATGCCTGTCCATGATGCAAAACCAACAAGGGTTGTATATGGAGAGAAAGGGTTCGGAGAGTTAGCCTTTTACCTCACCTTGGAGATTATATCAAACCAATTGCCACACAAATGAGCGAACAGCGTGCAAAGTGAAATGGCAAGAAACTAACACACAAATATGCTACAACTCTCCAAAGCTTTTTGGTGGAAGGTTAGGATTGTGGAAAACCAAACGAAACGATCCAAGCAAAAGGTTATTGTTCTACGTGGTAAAGAACCAAAGATCAAAAGCAAAAGGATACGATCTACCAAAAACACGAAAAACACATACGTGGGGAAAAACGGGGTTAGCACGACTATGAAAATGAGCACAAAAGGTCCTAACGAAGACTACGCTCGGTTATCGTGCCAACTCAAGGAGAGACCACAACTCGTTTGCCAAAAGAGGATAAGCAATAGATTTGTGCACTTGCCTCGGTGCGCTCTTTCTTCTCTCTTGTTGGCTTACAAGCTTGGTATTCTCTTTGTATTGGAAGACTATGTATCTTTCTATTTTATCTTTTTCTTTTCCTTTTTTTTATTCTTTTTCTTTTTCTCCCTTGCTATGCTACTATGTTAGCTTTTGTATTTGGCCTCACACTCTCACTTTCCGAAGGCAAGTGCACAATGCTTAGACAAACACAAAATGAGTTGCTCTCATAGGATAGTTACAAACAAAGGAAGATATGGGGCTGTCAAGGTGGCGCAAGTTATACCTTTGGTATTGTTGACGACTTGCAACCGTTGGTGGGGGAAGATGTTCGAGTGTCGCGGTGTCGTTGAGCGCGAGGTGACCTTGATGAGGAAGCTATTGTGAAAATGGCGACAAACACGCGGAACACGAACAAGCGAAGTGGAAAAGTTAGCAAACGAAATTGTGGCGCCAAAGGGCAAGGAAGCCCGTTCAGTGGCGAGCGGTAGTACCAGTAACGAGCAGTAATCTGTGACGATGAGTACGCTTGTGCGACCGGTAGTACGGTGACTTCTATGGTTCCGCGATTGCGAGGTGAGACGAACTCAACTTGACCAAAATCCTCAAATTCGTGGAGATCTGACCAAAAGGCTGGGCTAGGAACAACGGGGGCTATAGATCGACTCCAAAAGCAACAGATCTATGGACCAAAACCACGAAAAACTCACCAAATCCAAAGATCGATCCGAAGGCAAATTGGGGCTCTTTTTGGTGGGATTTTCGATTTTAAGGGGGATCAAAGAAAAATTGGGGGGAAATCCGTGCTCTTGATACCAATATGTTAGGGGGTAACCCTTGGGTTGGCCCGATCTTTCACGAATTCCACGAGAAACGAGGGGAAAGCAGTGGTCGGGGGAGGAAGGAGATGAAAACCACGAACACACGCACACCAAAACACGATACACGCCTATCCCTCACGCCGGTGGCAACCGGTCCAACATAATCCCTAGGATCGGTGTTGGGCGAAGCTCGCTCTCCACGCCAACAACAGGGGATGAGGTGCTTGGTGAGATCTTGACGACTTGGGGGCGAGAAACCGAGAACCCAAGGCCTTGTACAACTTGAAAGCACTAGGCAAGATCCAAGAGGGGGGTGGATAATCCGGTGCTCCTTGGTAGGAGCATGAGACCAATAGATATAAGTCCTCAAAGGGTTTCCTTAATATCTATTATTATCCAAGTCACGGGTTTACAATAGAGGGTGGAGGCTATATATAGTCTAGCCACAAAACAGGGGTAGTTTCGGAACAAAAAGGTAAATTATAGGAAGGGTTACAAGGCACAGGGCCAAACTCAGGCGTTCAGGTTCGGTCGGGGCAGTGGTAGGTTCGGCAATGTAGTACCGTTGTAACCGTAGTACCTCTGGGCGGTAGTACATTTGGCGAACTGGAGCTTCCGTCGGAGTTGCCCGTATTGAGCGGTAGGAGGGGGCGGTAGTACCGCTGACCGGTAGTACCGATCTTGGGCAGTAGTACCTGGCGTCTGGGGAGCGGCCCAGGCTGCTTCATCCGTTCCTCGTCCCTTGGGTCCTTCTCTTCATACCTGATGATGCACAGTGTATGTGTGTGTAGCAAACCATCCAAGGGTGTGTCGAAGTCACACAAGGAAAGGAGCGAGTTAACCTTGGCTTGGAGGAGCTTAGCTCGGGCGCGAGTCATGGGTCCACTTGGGGAGCTCGTGGGACTAGATGTAGTAGCGGTCGTAGGACGGGCTGCATCATCAAGCTTGGCGTTGAAGGATTTCTCGAGTCCATCGGTCTTGTCCACGGCGTTGGTGAGCTTGGTGTCAAACTCTCCTAGGCGCGTATCCACGTCTTCAGCACGACTGACCAAGAGCGCGGAGAAGTGGGCATGTAGTTCTTCGTTCGTCATTGTGACAGGGTTCCGCGAAGTATCTGTCATGGTTAGTCCTTAAAAAGCACAGGTATATACTACGGAAATATGGTGGAAGGCACGCGTATCCGTCAAGCAATATACGAAGCTCTTACAAGTTCTTACCAAACAGCAGGAAAAGGCGATGTGCAACTGCGAGGATCAGTGGGTCCAGAGATTGAACCAAGCGATTACTAGGAATCGAAACACCGCACGTGGAGAGTATCTGTGGAGATCTGGGAAGGCTTAGCAAAGGGGTTAGCAATTATCAAAACAGCAATGCAAAAGTTGAAAGAATGCTCAACGACGGTACTGTGCTGGTCCTAGGCTAGACCGTACTAGAGACGCGAGCCTAGATCACCAACGATGTCACGACGCGACACAACAAGCAATGTATGATGATATGGCACCCTGAAAAGCGAACCGAGAGGTGGAAAATCACTATGATGGCGAGTGTCTAGAACTGATCTACGGGGTCTAAAAATAGGTTAGCCCCAAAAAAAATTCGAATTTTTTTATTTTGCTCCAGAAAGCGCGCAGGCGCCAAAAAAATATCGCTATAACGACCGATGGAGAAAAGTGATCCCCAAAGCCGAAAACTAGTATAGCCAGAATTTTTTTTGCTCTCCTTCTGGACTTACGATCGGACTCGGAGCTCGTCACGGACTTTAGCTTAACACGGAAACAACAAAGAAGGAGAGTAAAAAGAAATAACTATGGAACAATAACTCTACTTGGACTCGTATCGCGGCAGGAAAACTGATCGGATCTGTGTCGCGGTAGGAAGGCGGTGGCGGAGTGTTTAGGGTTTATGGTGACTGGGTATATGGCGGCGGAATATGGTGGCGGAATATGGTGGCGGTGATCGGCGAGTGTGGCGGTGACTACTATGATCAGAACTCGAAACTCTAAGGGACGAGACACTAAGACCAGCAACTCGACGCGGCGATGTAGACACAAATTCAACAATGCAAAAACTGAAAAGAGAATGCGAGGCGTAGATTGGTTATGGGATGGATCTAAACTCTAACTGTGTTTTTGGCTTTTTCGTGGGTTATAGGTAAAAACAGATCTAATCTCTGAAAACAAAATCTCACCGAGCAACCTGAAATCGATACCACTTGATAGGGCAAAGGTGTCGATCTTTCGATGAGATGAAGATAGTCGATTTGGTGGAGTTCAGGCTTGACGATCCGACTACACGCGTGAGCACGGCGCCAATGCAATCGCTAGGCCAATCTCACGGAGGTTACCGATCCTGCGGGAACACGATCACCGACCGAGGGTCTTAATTCCTACGAAATCGAGAACAAGTAAGAACCAATATTGCAATCAAGATATTGCGGTAAGAGGAAAGCTTTGTTGAAGAGGTGGGATCTGAATAGGTGCAGTACAAGAGGCCCTATGACGCTCGAGCCTTGGCGAAGTTGCGACTATGGCTAACTTAATGTCTAAACAAAATCCGAGTCTAGGGGGACGGCTATGGGGAGTATTTAAGGGCGAAAAGGTGGGGTTTCGGCCAGCCATGGAAGTGGTGGCTGAATCCAACCCTAAAAGTCCTTTTTCCCTCAAATACGGACTCTAAAAAGTAGCTAATTAAAATCCTGCGAAAATTACATGGGCCTGGCCCAAAATAAAAGGTGTCGCAGCACCATTTTAAGCTATGGACGAATTCGTAAAGTATTGATCTTGAATATTTCGTCCAAGCCTTCTTTCTTCATTATGGTGGCCTCAAAGTTCTGAAATCTTCATCCAAGGACTTCTCTTGGATAATCACATGCTTGCTGCCATCTCCATGCATGGCCATGCTCCAATGCTTGTCCCTCTCATCCATGCTTGGTCCATCATTCCTAAGAGTAAGAAATACATCTGATTTAGGCTGCATCATATTCTCATGTATGTGAGGAATACTTCCAAGAAACGAAAGTACCTGATAGTTAAGTTGTTTGGCACGAGATCTTGTGATGGGTCCTTGTATGTGTGTTGCTGTAGGTACAACGGTTGTATCAATAGAAGGGATGTCCACATCAGTCAGGCTGATCGTGTTCCCGCAGGATCGGTAACCTCCAGGAGATTGGCCTAGCGATTGCATTGGCGCTCGTGCTCGCACGTGTAGTCGGATCGTCAAGCCCGAACTCCACCAAATCGACTATCACCATCTCATCGAAAGATGGGACACCTTTGCCCTATCACTTTCCTGCAGCGTTCGCAGCTCCTTCCCGGAACAGGGAGTAACAAGTTATAGTTCTTACACTCTGCAGAGGTGCGTCACTTTACCCATGAGAGATCAAATCCTTGATGCACAACCGGGCGAATCTTTCCCGTCCACACTTCCTATGGTGTGGGGCCCAGTAGATGATCCAAGCCAATCACTATCCTTCTCCGCGACCCCACATACACCGCAATTGTTGTATGCCCAAACTCAAGGTAGACCTTTCCCCGTATAAAACGGCTATACCTTAGTTAGATACACACAACAACCATTAACACTAGTAATCTGTCTTTTGTAAGCCCAGATCCACGGTAGACCTTTCCCCGTATAAAACAGTTATACCCATGATCTGCAATTCACAAATGCCCAGCGTAGTGTCCAATGCATGCGAAAGGGAGCCGATCTAGCTGACTTCTCCGTCCCATTCCAAATATCATGGTTAACGCGTAATATACGGCGCGAGAATCACTAGCGACATTGGTTGTTAAGTCCTAGATGATACATTCATGTGCAGTGGTATTCCAACTGCCAAATTTAATAGATTAGCTGATCATCCTAGATCAGTAACCAATAGTTCACTTTAATTATGAAAATAGGGTTTTCGACCTTTTCGAAATGCAGGTGATGACAACACTGGATTTGCAAAATACTTTACAGAAAATAATGAAAGGACATGAGCAAGTGTGAACTTTCCTTGATATAGCGAAATATTGTAGTCGAATGTCTCGACTTGACCTTGGACCTCGGGTTCTACAAAAATATCATCATTGCCCGGTAAGGACAATGTTTAAAGAAGCAATATGCTGTTATGCATAAGTAATGAGATGCATAATGCAAAATCCCAAGTAATTCTTCCATAAATTACCAGTGAGATATATTTATGATTTATTTAAGATTTGCTTTAGTTTATGTTTACTTTATAAGAAGGGTAAACACATAAAATATGAAGAGTAAAGTACAATCATAATATAATTTTAAGGTTCCATGATATTATGTAATTATTACAAAGTTCATGTTTTAAGTTGTTATGTATTTAAAGAAATGGTATAGTGTTTCTTTTGAAGTGGCAGTAGAATAACATTTGAAGAAAATATTATTTAGGTTAAGTTATTCAACTCTGAAGATTAATAGGATTGGAGCTATGGTTTTGCAATAAGGTTTAAATGATTTTGAGTCATTATATATCTAGCTTGGGGTATCTTAGACCAAAGTAGACTAATAAAAATATAATTGGATTTGAGATATAGTTTGTAGCATTATCAATTATTAGGGTTTTTCCTAAGCATAATAAAAATAAAATCTTATAATTATGGAATTTTGTTTTAAAGATGTAAATTCAGCATGTGTAATATTTATAGATCATACTTTGAGATTTTTCTTTATAAATAAAAATGGATGGATTTTATTATAATTTATTTAGTGAATTTCAAGTTTGATAAATATGATTATTTATGAATTGGTATTGATTTGCAAAGAATAACTTTGTAAATCCTTGACTTATAGTTAGTTAAAGATTTTTAAAAGATTATTATGAAGTTAATTGTTTACACCTAGATTTTATATTGAATTATAATTATGGTTTAGACTTAGTTAAAGGATTGTGTTTTGAATATAACTATTTCTTACTTAGGAAATAATATTAAATAATTAACAAAACAATTATCTTATTTTAATAACTTAGATAATTCAAGTTATATGATATAAGAACTTTAAAATGTTTGTTTATAATAATATACTTAGTACCCTTTTAGTAAATATACTTGCTTAACTTCTTAAAAATGAATTTTACTTATTTTTAGACATTATCTTTTTTATGAAACTTCTTAATTATTTAATGTCTTTAAATATTTGTTATATATATATTAGTAAAATTTTATGTTAGTATTTTTATGAGATAAGAGATTTATTTTATTTACAAAAGTGATTTTTATTTATTTTTAGGAATTTTCCTAAATTTATTAAATTTCATTTAAATATTTAAGGGTGTTAATATTTATTTGCATTTTATTAAACTTAAATAAATATGATTATATTTTTCTTAGGTGGATATTATTTTAATAAACACTTGGATGTATTAAATATATTTTTAGGATTTTTCTACATTTTTCTAGAGCTTAAAATGCGTAGAGGGTATTTTAATAATTTCCATTGTTGTTATTATATAAATTGGGCCTAGTTCTTGGGCCCATCTAGCCTAATACTCAGCCCAATCCACCTGGTTGGACTGAGCCACATAGCCCAACCAACCGAGTCGGTCAACTCTGATGCAGCCCGTCCTCCGACCGCTACTACATCTACTCCCACGAGCTACCCAAATGGACCCATGACTCGTGCCTGAGCCAAGCTCCTTCAAACTAAGGTGAACTCGCTCCTCTCCTTGTGTGACTTCGACACCCCCTTGGATGGCTTGCTACTTCACACGCAAACTCTGTGCATCATCAGTGCAGAAGAAGCCACCGATCACGCCAGACGCAAGCGGTACTCGGTTGGGACGGCCACTACCGCTCAAGCGGACCTACCGCCTCCTACCGCCGCCACAGAAGCACCGCCCCATGCCCAGGGCATAAGCGGTACTACGGTCTGTCAGAATCGGTACTACGGTGGCAGTACTCGCCCCTCCTACCGCTCGACGACGCCTCCGACGGAAGCTCCAGGCCCTCAGCGGTACTACGCTCCGAGGCAGTACTATCGTTACCACGGTACTACGGATTACCTGGATACGACCGGCCTCGACCGATCACCTAAGTTCGGCCCTGTGCCTTGTAACCCAACCTATCATTTATCTCTCCATTCAAATTACCTGTTTGTGGCTGGACTATATATAGCCCTCTCTTGTAAACGCTAGACTTGGATAATAATAGATATTAAGGAAACCCTTTGAGGACTTATATCTATTGGTCTCATGCTCCTACCAAGGAGCACGGATTATCCGCCCCTCTTGGATCTTGCCTAGTGCGTTCAAGTTGTACAAGGCCTTGGGTTCTCGGTTTCTCGCCCCCAAGTCGTCAAGGTCTCACCAAGCACCTCATCCCCCGTTGTTGGCGTGGAGAGCGAGCTTCGCCCAACACCGATCCTAGGGATTATGTTGGACCGGTGGCCACCGGCGTGAGGAGTAGGCGTGTATCGTGTTTTGGTGTGCGTGTGTTCGTGGTTTTCATCGCCTTCCCCGATTTCACACCCGACCACCTTTCTTCCCCTCGTTCCTCGTGGAATTCGTGAAAGATCGGGCCAACCCCAGGGTTACCCCATAACATATTGGTATCAAGAGCACGGTTGATCACGAATTTCCTCCAATTTTTTTCTTTTCTCCACCTTAAAAATGAAAATCCTACCAAAAAGAGCCCAATTTGCCTTCGGATCGATCTCTGGATTTCGTGAGTTTTTCGTGGTTTTGGTCCATAGATCTGTTGCTTTGGGAGTCGATCTATAGCCCCTCTTGTTTCTAGCTCAGCCTTTCGGTCAGTTTTTCCACGAATTTGAGGTTTTTGGCAAGTTCACCTCGTTCCAGCTGTGCTGCTATCATGCTGTGTAAGCGGTACCGATAGTACAAGCGGTACTACCGTACGCATTTACTGCTTTGTTACCAATGATACTGGCTGCCGTGCTCCCTGCCCTTTGACGCCTCGTTTTCGTTCGCTGACCTTTTCCACCTCGCTTGTTCGTGTTTCGCGTGTTTGTCGCCATTTTCACAACAGCTTCCGCATCAACGTCATCCCGCGCTCAACGACACCGCGACACTCGAACATTTTCCCCCACCAACGGTTGCAAGTCGTCAACAATACCAAAGGTATAACTTGCACCACCTTGACAGCCCATATCTTCCTTTGTGTGTATCTATCCTATGAGAGCAACTCATTTTGTGTTTGTCTAAGCATTGTGCACTTGCCTTCGGAAAGTGAGAGTTTGACGCCAAATACAAAAGCCACCATAGTAGCATAGCAAGGGAGAAAAAGGAAAAAGAATCAAAAAAAAAAAAGATACATAGTCCCCCAATACAAAGAGAATACCAAGCTTGTAAGCCAAGAAAGAGAGAAGAAAGAGCTCATGCAAGTGCACAAATCTATTGCTTACCCTCTTTTGGCAAACGAGTTGTGGTCTCTCCTTGTGTTGGCACGACAGCGTAGTCTTCGTTAGGACCTTTTGTGCTCATTTTCATAGTCGTATAACCCGTTTTCTCCACGTGTGTGTTTCCGTGTTTTTGGTAGATCGTATCCTTTTGCTTTTGATCTTTGGTTCTTTACCACGTAGGACAATAACCTTTGCTTGGATCGTTTCGTTTGGTTTTCCACAACCCTTACCTTCCACCAAAAGCCTTTGAGAGTTTCTTGCCATTTCACTTTGCGCTTTTGCTCATTTGTGTGGCAATTGGTTTGATATAATCTCAAGGTGAGGTAACAGCTAACTCTCCACCCTTTCTCTCCATATACAACCATTGTTGGCTTTGCATCATGGACAGGCATGGAGAGCCATCCCAAGCACCACCACCTCCGGAGGATGATAACCAATTCATGACAAGATGGGACCATTGGAAGATCAGGAGAATTCAACTATCGTTGTGAAGCTCTCGGCGCCAAGATGAACAATTTAGCGAGGCCCGTGTGGAATTCAAGAACATCGACAACCGCTTCGAAGAAGTCCGTGGCCAAATGCATGCCATGCAACACAACCTCGGGCATCAAAATGAAGCTCTTGGTCGTGCACTCGCCTCAACGGATGAGAAGCTCCAACACATCATCGATGGACTCGCAAGGACACGCTCGCGCGAATCAAGCTCATCTCGGCACTCATCAAGTGAAACAAGTGCACCTCGCCGTCACGCTTCAAGGCACCGGGATGGACCCGTTCTTCAATCCATAAGCTCTTCGAAGTGGTACCATCTCCGCGTCACGCCGCGACATCAAGCTATGATGGTGACCTCTCCGCAAGACCTCCAAGACGTGAAGCAAACCGACCACAACCAAGGGCACTGGTGATTCAACAAGAGCAACCTCGCATAGACCACCACGGCCATCGACGTCGACACGCTCCTTCAACAACAAGTGCAACTTCCGAAGAGGACGAACAAGATCATCGTCGACGTGAAGCACTCGAAGATCCTCCAAGGCGTCATCATAGACATGAGCGTCCTCGTCGCCAACATAATGGTCATGACGAGCCTCCCCTACACCAAGAAGAAGAGCAGCCCATGGCGCATACGGCTCGACGTCCTCCTCGCCACATGGCGCAAGCTAATGCTCCTCGCCATCAACCACGACAAGAGCAAGAGCAAGCTCCCCAAGCTCGTCGTGAGGACAACCAACCTCCTCCTCGTCCGCATCCGCGACAAGAAAACGAGCACGCTTCCCAAGCTCGTCGTCAACAACAAGTTCCTCCACCAAACGCGGCACCTCAACAACCACGCAAGCATCGCAACAATCACCAAGCAAGACATGAGAGCTCGGATGATAATGATGACCGTCCAAATAATGGCAACCGACGCAACCGGAACCGCAATGGAGAAGAAACTTTCGGCAAGCTCAAATTCACCATGCCCAAGTTCACCGGTTCCAATGAGCCCGAGGAATATCTCTCTTGGGAACTCAAGGTCGACAAGATCTTCCGCATGCACAATTATAGCAATGAGAAGATGATGGCCATGGCATCCCTCGAGTTTGATGAGTATGCCAACCTTTGGTGGGAACAAGTCCAACTCGCTCATGAGCAAAAGAAGAGCCTCAATCGCCACTTGGCAAGATATGAAGGCTCATATGAGATCCGCTTTGTTCCTTCACACTACACGCGTGACCTCTTCAACAAGCTTCAAACGCTTAGTCAAGGGACAAAGACCGTGGAAGAGTACTTCAAGCAAATGGAGCTCAACATGATCCGTGCCAACATTGAAGAGCGAGATGAGCAAACAATGGCACGCTTCCTCAATGGCTTGAACCATCCCATCAAACGCATCACCGAGTTCCAAAAGTACAACAACATGGTTGAGCTTGTGCACATCGCATCCAAGGCGAACGCCAAGTGCAAGAGGACATCAAGTACAACAAGCCAAAGACGACTTCACCTACAAGCAAGCGCCAACCACTACTCCAACAACACCAAGTGGAAGCTCCAAGTACAACCAAGCTTCCCTTCAAGCCAACTATTCCCAAGGAAAACAGCCCCAAGTGGCAAACAAACACGGGATGATCAACCATTCAATGGTGAATGCTACAAGTGTGGAGGCAAAGGGCACAAGTCCAATGCATGTGGAAACAAAAAGTTTTGTTCATCCATGACAAGCGATGAAGAATACTTGAGTGAAGAAGAGTTTGATGCAAGGGTCAAGGAAGCCATGGCAAGGCAACACTTGGAAGAGGACCAAGAACTTCTTGTGTGTGAGCATGACGCAAGTCCATCGCTTGTGGTCACAAGGGTCTTGACTACCCAAGCCAATGAAAATGAAGACCAACGCTCGAACATCTTCCAAACTCGTCTGGCATCAATGGGAAGTCCATCAAAGTTGTCATCGATGGAGGAAGTTGCCACAACCTCAAGCACGGAATTGTGTGAGAAACTCAACCTCACCCTTCACCCACATAGACACCCCTACCATATCCAATGGCTAAGTGACCAAGGATCCGTCAAGATCAAGCACACCGTCTCGGTGACGTTCTCCATTGGACACTACAAGGACACGGTGGAATGTGACGTGGTTCCAATGACGGTTTGTCACATGTTGCTCGGAAGGCCGTGGCAATATGACAAGTGTGCTTTGCATAATGGTCACTCAAACACCTACACTTTCAAATGGCTTGATAAAACTTGTGTGTTGCAACCAATGACTCCTAGCCAAATAATTGCGGACAATGCAAACGCTTTAGCGAGGGCGCAATACGCAAAAACACCTTGTGAGAAGAGTGGTGAGCGAGAGAACCACACCATAGTGAGTGAGAGCTACAAGCCAAACTCGAGCGGAAAAACTAAGAGTGTTCTTCTTGCCACCAAAAGTGAGATGAGAGAAGTGAGGAACAACCCATCCATCTTGCACTACGTCCTCGTATGCAAGGGACTAGTGCAAGGAACTAATGACTTGACAAATATTCCTCCTTCTTTGATGGCTGTTTTGCAGGAATTCCAAGATGTATTTCCCGAAGAGCTTCCTCATGGCCTTCCTCCTCTTCGTGGAATCGAGCACCGTATCGACCTCATACCCGGCGCACCACTACCAAACCGCGCTGCGTATCGCACAAACCCGGAAGAGACAAAGGAGATCGAGCGTCAAATCAACCAACTCGTCTCCAAAGGTTTGATCCAAGTAAGCACTAGCCCAAGCACGGTTCCCGTGATCCTAGTCCCGAAAACGGATGATACGTTGCGGTTATGCATGGACTGCCGTCCAATCAATGCTATCACCGTGCGTTATCGACATCCTATACCGCGTCTTGATGACATGCTTGATGAGTTATGTGGAGCCACTATATTTTCGAAAATTGATCTTCGTAGTGGCTACCATCAAATTCGCATGGCTGAAGGTGATGAGTGGAAAACCGCCTTCAAGACCAAGCTTGGTCTATATGAATGGTTGGTTATGCCTTTTGGCTTATCCAATGCCCCATCTACCTTCATGCGCCTCATGAACCATATTTTGCGGTCACTCATTGGAAAGAGTGTAGTTGTTTACTTTGATGACATTCTTGTCTATAGCAAGTCACTAGAGGAGCATGTTACTCATGTTAAGGAGGTCTTACAAATCCTTCGTCATGAAAAGCTTTATGCTAACCTCCCCAAGTGCACTTTTGCAAGAGACAAGCTGATTTTCCTTGGTTTTGTCGTGTCTTCTAATGGCATTGAAGTTGATGTATCAAAAGTCAAGGACATACGATTATTACCCCTACAAATGTTAGTGAACTTCGTAGTTTTCATGGGTTGGTGGCTTTTACCGTCGCTTTGTGAAAGATTTTCCACAATTGCTTGCCCCTCAACGAATTGACCAAGAAGAATGTCACGTTCGTTTGGGGAAAAGCACAACAAAAGGCTTTGATGAGCTCAAAAGGAGGCTCACCAAGCACCACTTCTTGCATTGCGGATTTCACAAAAACCTTTGAGATTGAATGTGACGCTAGTGGTATTGGCATTGGTGGCGTCCTTATGCAAAATGGGCGTCCTATTGCTTACCATAGTGAGAAACTTGATGGCGCGCCTCAATTATCCCATTTATGACAAAGAACTTTTGCCTTGGTTCGTGTTCTTCAAGTGTGGCAACACTATCTTTGGCCCAAAGAATTTATAATCCATTCGACCATGAGTCGTTGAAGTACCTTAAGGCCAAGCCAACTTGAGTAAAAGGCACGCAAAGTGGGTTGAGTTTATGGAGTCTTTTCCTTACATTGTAAAATACAAGAAGGGCAAAGAAAATGTGGTGGCGGGCCTTGTCTCATAAAACCACAAGCCTTCTTACACGACTCAAGTCAATGTTTTGGGTCTTGAGGACATCAAATCTTTATGCGTCCGATTCTTTCTTTGGACCAATATTTGCACAATGTTCAATAGACAAAGGGATTGACGATTTCTATTTGCACAAGGGTTTTCTTTTCAAACAAAACAAGCTTTGCATTCCGAAATCCTCTCTCTAACTTTTGCTTCTTCAAGAGTCCCATGGTGGAGGCCTTATGGGTCATTTTGGCCGTGACAAGACATATGACATGCTCTCCACTCACTACTTTTGGCCAAAGATGAAGCGCGACGTGGAGCGCCACGTTCAACGATGCACTACATGTATCCAAGCTAAGTCTAAGTCCAACCCCTTTGGTCTTTATATGCCATTGCCTATTCCTCATGCACCTTGGTCGGACATTAGCATGGACTTTGTATTAGGCTTGCCTAGATCTAAACATGGTCACGATTCCATATTTGTAGTCGTGGATCACTTTTCAAAAATGGCACATTTCATTCCGTGCCATAAGACCGATGATGCTTCACATGTCGCAAATTTGTTTTTCAGGGAAATAATTCGGCTACACGGCGTGCCACGAACAATCGTCTCCGACCGTGACGTAAAATTCATGAGCTACTTCTGGAAGACCCTCATGGCCAAGCTCGGCATCAAGCTCCTATTCTCGTCCGCCTCGCATCCTCAAACCGATGGACAAACCGAGGTAGTCAATCGAAGTCTTGGCACACTTCTCCTGGTGTTGATAAAGAAGAACCTTAAAGACTGGGAGGAATGCATTCCACACGCCGAGTTCGCCTTCTGGCCGCAAGCACTCCACCACCATGAGGAGCCCGTTCATGATCGTCTATGGATTCGAGCCTCTCACAGCGCTCGATATCCTTCCACTTCCACTTCATGAACGTGCCAATATGGACGTTGTCAAGCGTGCCCAAGCAATGATGAAACTCCATGAAGACACACGAGCTACTATCGAGCAACAAGTCCTTCGCCAAGCATCAAGGCTAAACAAGACCAAGAAAGAGATGATCTTTGATGAGGGCGACCTTGTATGGATACACTTGAGTAAAGACCGCTTCCCCAAGGAACGCGACTCCAAGCTAAAGCCACGAGGCGACGGACCATTCAAGGTGCTAAAAAGGATAAACAACAACGCCTATGTGATCGATATACCAACATCGAAGTATCTTGTGAGCTCGACATTCAATGTCAAGGACCTCTCACCCTACCATGGCAAAGAGGAAGCTGTGACGGTTGAAGAGTCGAGGACGACTCTTTCCCAAGGGGGGCGATGCAGCCGTCCTCGACCGCTACTACATCTACTCCCACGAGCTACCCAAATGGACCCATGACTCGTGCAGAGCCAAGCTCCTTCAAACTAAGGTGAACTCGCTCCTCTCCTTGTGTGACTTGACACCCCTTGGATGGCTTGCTACTTCACACGCAAACTCATGCATCATCAGTGCGAAGAAGCCACCGATCGCCAGACGCATAGCGGTACTACCGGTTGGGACGACCGTACTACCGCTCCAAGCGGACCTACCGCCTCCTCCTACCGCCACAGAAGCACCGCCCCATGTCCCAGGCATAAGCGGTACTACCGGTCCTCAGAATCGGTACTACCGGTGTCCCAGACTCGCCCCTCCTACCGCTGCATCGACGCCTCGACGGAAGCTCCAGGCCCTCAAGCGGTACTACTGCTCGGGCAGTACTCAAGTTACCACTGCTACTACGATTCTGGGACCGGTCTGGTCTGCGACCTCGATCACCTAAGTTCGGCCTGTGCCTTGTAACCCAACCTATCATTTATCTCTCCATTCCGAATTACCCTGTTTTGTGGCTGGACTATATATAGCCCCCCTCTATTGTAAACGTTTAGACTTGGATAATAATAGATATTAAGGAAACCCTTTGAGGACTTATATCTATTGGTCTCATGCTCCTACCAAGGCGCAACGGATTATCTCCCCCACTCTTGGATCTTGCCTAGTGCGTTCAAGTTGTACAAGGCCTTGGGTTCTCGGTTTCTCGCCCCCAAGTCGTCAAGGTCTCACCAAGCACCTCATCCCCCGTTGTTGGCGTGGAGAGCGAGCTTCGCCCAACACCGATCCTAGGGATTATGTTGGACCGGTGGCCACCGGCGTGAGGAGTAGGCGTGTATCGTGTTTTGGTGTGCGTGTGTTCGTGGTTTTCATCGCCTTCCCCGATTTCACACCCGACCACCTTTCTTCCCCTCGTTCCTCGTGGAATTCGTGAAAGATCGGGCCAACCCCAGGGTTACCCCATAACAAACTCGACCCCTTCTTCTCCACGCTGGCTCGTTCCTCACCTTCTTCCTCTCTGGCTACGTGGTGTCGCTAAAGTCATTGCAACCATGGCGGCCCCGCCTCTCATCGCCGCATCGCCGTCCTCGATGCGCTCCCCTCCGCTACTTCTTCCTATCCAATTCGATCTGTCATTCGATCCCTCTTTCGCTCGCCCCCACTACATTCTTGTTGCTAGGGTTTCGGCTTCGATGTGATCTGGTGACCCCTGGATGGTGATAGTGGCGAGGTGGTGGTGCAATTAAGGTGGTTTGCCGGTGGATGGGTTTCTGCCGCCACCGCTTCTATGCGCATGTATCCACTGGTGCATCTCGGTGCGGGTTGAGCACTACGGTGCTCCTCGTGCCGCCGCGCCGTGGTCACCATTGATGGCCTGAACTGCTTCCTCCTCTCGGCTTAAGCGAGGACCCCGGGTAAGTTATGCCATCTACCCCCATGTGTTTAGAGTGTATCTGTTCCTCCTGGAGGTCAAACCCTAATCTGGTCTAGCAGTAGCTTATTGTATCATGCGTAGCTTATAATGGCCTTGATACTGATCTTGCTACGTGAATGGAAATTAAACTAGATTGATTATTTTGGTTTGTGCTTCCCTGAATCCTGTACTCAATGTCGCTTGTTAGCTGGTTCATATGATTTGACAATGTACATGGTGGTTTGTAGATCTTAATAAGATTAGATTATGTTGATATTGAATTGGGATTCATAAGCTGTGATTCAGAAGCATATGTTGGTCATTTGTGATTTTGGCTAGATTGGCATTAAGGTGATGTGTTATATTTGGTGTGACACTGATAGTTTTAATCCATGGGTTTGATATAATGGTTTGTTGCTGATCTATTACTAGTTACAAATTTTCAACTTGGATAAGAAAGTGCTCTAGTGGTACTGATTTTGGCTGGTGATTCTGTTATTGACACCATGGCAGGGTTTATGTGATAATGCAACAATCCTTTTCAAATGTTTTCTATTAACTAGCAGATAAATCAAGTTATACAAGATTGTGCCTGAGTTATCCCTGTGGTAGTAAGCTGTGTCGAAAACAAAGAATTGCCTGATACTACCCTGTTAATTGTCACTACTATATGTCAATGCATATATACTTGATTCCTAATCTGGTTGTTTGGAAGATGATGGATTATAGTTGGAGGTTTTTAACTGAATGGTTATAAAAGCATCTAGTAGTTGTTTCTATGTTGTGTTCCACTGTGGTGCCTTCTTCTTGATTGAGCACAGTGGTAAACAATATATCAGCCATTTAGGATGCTTGACTGCCTTGAAAAGAATCTAAATTTAGCTTATATATAAGTAAGTGGCTATTTATTCTGTCAAGATGACAGTAAGAATTTATATGGTTTCTAGCTGTTGTAAGCTAGGAAACTGATTATGTGGTGATGATTTCTTGTACTGTGTAGATTCAATAGTGGAATGCCATTGTGATGCCTCCTTTAGGATGGAACACAGTGAATTTCCACTAATGGATCTGCTAGTCTTGCCAAGTAGGTGTGGAAAAATGATATCCTCTAATCTGGATGATCTAGAGGTAAAATCTTAATATGTGATCTTGGTTCATGATGTATAAAGCTGAGACCCAGATCTTTGAATGGATGGAATGATTACTGGTGACCCTCACTTAGGAAAATGATTTAGATTGCTTAAGATTTTATAAAATTGATGCTGTGATTTATTTATTGGCTATGTCTTATATGCAAGATTGTAGACTTTATACATGATCTAGCTGTTGTGGTACTTCTCTGGAGGATGCACAGTTGTCTAGATCAACTATATGATCTGCTCAAAATATACTTGACTAAGATTCAGTCCAACCCTTGCCCATGATGTGGTTCTGAGGCCACATGTAAAATAAGAACAAATACTTGTTGGCTTTTAACAGCTCTGGGATGAAATTAGTGTAGCATTTCTACACTATACTGAGAGCTTCCTATTACCCAAAAATCCATCTTGGGAAAAGAAAATAGAAGAACAATTGATATTAAATATTTTGGTTGTCTTAGGGATGAATAACAACCTAGTATGGAAGCTTGATGATGTTATTCCTAAGATGTATGCTTGATCAGCTGGCTCTTCTTATTCCTGTGCTTAAGCTAATCCTCCTTGATCTCCCGTTGTCTTGATTCTTATGCTTTTGGCCTACTCCTTGTGCTCCTGGCCTCCTCCTAGTGTCCTTGGATGGCTCCTTCAAGCAACCAGGGTGTTGGTGCTGTGATGATGGTGTATTATGGGGTTTTGGTGCTAACTATGATCTCTGGAAGTATAGAAATGGCATGACTGGTTGCTATGTGTTGGGTGTATTTGCTGTTCTTGTTATGGTGAAGGAAGTTTGATGCAGCCCGTCCTACGGACGCACCTCCATCTACAACACCTAGTCCCCCAAGTGGACCAATGACTCGCGGCCGAGCCAAGCTCCTACAAGCCAAGGTTAACTCGCTCCTCTCCTCATGTGATTTTGGCCTACCTTTGGATGGCTTGCTACTTCATGCAACTACGTTGTGTATCCTCAACTATGAAGCAACATCACCAAACCAAGCCCCCAAGGAAGAAGGACCAGCAGAAGACGCTGTTGGAGCTCTGCACACCGGAGTCTCCGGTCCACACCGGAGTCTCCGGACCATCCTCCGGTCCGGCCCCAGGAACCAAGCCCGGGACAGTCTGATACCCCCTCCGGAGATGAGTCCGGAGATTGACCAGAGTCTCCGGCCCAGACCGAAGTCTCCGGACCCAACACCGGAGTCTCCGGCCTGCTCGATGCCAGGCATGTCAAGGCCTCTTGGGCCTGGCCCATGTAACCCCCAGTTTCACCCCAACTTCCAGTTTTATTCCAAAACTACCCCAGTTTAAGTGGCTGGCCTATATAAAGCCCCACCCCTCTAATGTAAACCCTATACTTGGATAATAATAGTTGAGGACACCCTTTGAGGATCTTTTCAACTATTGGTCTCATGCTCCTACGAAGGGGCACCAAATTATCCACAACCTCTTGGATCTTGCTTAGGCGTTCAAGTTGTACAAGTCCTTGGGATCTCGGTGTCTCGTGCCCAAGTAGTCAAGATCTCACCAAGCACCTCGCCCCCGTTGTTGGCTGTGGAGAGAGAGCTTCGCCCAACACCGATCCTAGGGATTATGTTGGACCGGTTGCCACCGGCGTGAGTTATCGGCGTGTATCGTGTTTTCGTGCGCGTGAGTTCATCGGGTTCTTCGTGTGCGTGTGTTCGTGGATTTCATCCCCTTTTCCCCTTTCACCGCTTTCCCCTCGATTTCCGCAAAATTCGTGAAAGATCGGGCCACCCCAAGGGGTTACCCCATAACAAATTTCAGCCTGGAACTCTCTCTGCTACAGCTGTGTACTTATCTCTCTCTCTCACACAGTGCCTCCTGTGTTGACAGCACATGGTTATGCATGTGTGTGTGTGAGCTGTGTGGTTGCTTGCTGTGATGTTATGGATCAGATCAAGTTAAAATATCTTGATATTTGCTGATGGTTTTACTATTTGACTTTTACCTTTTACTAAATTGGTGAAACTTGCCCATCTGCCTGTGAGGTTGTACTGAGGCAAAATTTACAATAAGAATAGATACTATTTCATTTGGTGAAACTTGCCCCATTTTAATATGCTCAATGATGTGACAAAACAATGCATCACACTGTTACTACTGAGAGCACTATTACTAACCCCTAACCTTTTTATTTTTGTTTTATCTTCAATTTAATTTGTTTTGCAGGAATCAAAAGATTATCCAGGAATATCAAGACTAGATATAGGAATTGTAGTTTAGATTTGAATTACTGTAATTTTCTTATCTTTTGTAATACCATGTAATACTTATATATTTGATTAAAGTATTTCTTTTTAACAATAAATTATGTAATGATATTGTAATGCAATAATTTAAATTATTATAATTGTATCCATCTTTTATTATTCCTTTATTTTAAAATAATAATGTAATATATATTCTTTTAATAAAGAATTCTTCTACCTATTATAATTATTGTAATTCATTTTCCAATTTTCTTTATTCACTTATTTGTTTCATTGTAATATTCCTTTATTCTTTTATTGTAGAAGAACATAGTAATGTTGGATTTTAATAATCTTTATACTTTTATTTATAATACTTGTATTTGTATTATTATGAATAATTATTTATAAGTCAAATTTCTCCCCTCATAACTCAACAAAGCAATAGAGGTCATGTCAAAATTTATCCCACTCCCCTTTTTATGACACTAAACATAATTCATCGGAGTAAGCATTCTGATCACTCTAGTCTTTTAATTTGGCAAAAAATTTACCCGGATTTTCAAATGCATGCATGCTGATGCACAAAATCCTAAATCTACCCTTCGTTTGTCCTAAATGCTGGGATATTACAGTTTGCCGTAGCAACACAAGAACTACGGTTTATGTTAAACGTGGTCTTACTCTAAAGGCATTCCCATGCTTATATGGAAGCTGGG
Source organism: Avena longiglumis (assembly GCA_030063025.1). Lineage (NCBI taxonomy): Eukaryota > Viridiplantae > Streptophyta > Magnoliopsida > Poales > Poaceae > Avena > Avena longiglumis. Next base: position 310,228,881 of record CP125977.1, read on the forward strand.
GCGGCGGAACAACGCAAAACGAAAACTTGTCTGATACAAACTAACGCGTTCGGATCGAACAGAACCTTGTAGGGCCGTGATGGCTCCAATATTTGCCATCTTACACCACGTTTAAATATTGTTTTTAGTCAAACAATTGACAAGAAACTCTCAATCCTTGCCACTAATCACTAATAATTACAAAGATATGCAAAACCTTGCTTTGAATAATGTTGTGCAGGAAATCATGGATTTTAATGCGCAATCAGGAGTCATAATGAAGGATTTTGAGGAAGTCCACACGCCAAGTAATTGGTAAGCCAATTCCAGGCGCTAGTAAGCTTAATGACCATTGGTACGGGAAGGGCCCGCCTGTACCGTCCGCCCGTACCAGGTGGCGGCAGCTTCGTCAAGTCAAACCCGACAAATTTTATGAAGACTGATGAGTGGAATTTATGTACACTTTTATAGAAGTATTTTATGAATATCAACCACCCATCTCATCCTTTATCTAGCTATAGCTATGCCTTATATGCATGACTTCTAGTTCTCATTTACTTTCACATGAGCTTTGCATATTTAGTAGTTTAGGTAAAATTTCATCACTTTCCTTGTCTATGACAGGTGTGTAGGTGTTGGTGAAGATAATGGATAAAAATGAACAAAGAGAGCATAGTATGGAGGAGCTGCAGGGACCATACTTAGCCAATTGAGAGGTTGGAAAAGTGATTTTTTCCAACTTCTCAAAATAAATATCCAAGACCATGGGGTTGTTGCCCTCGACGAACGAATCCATCGAGCCCAAGAACACCCAAAACGGAGTTCGTATAAAGAAATGGCGGCCAAATACTGCGGAACCTAAAGGTTTAACGACCACCTATACGACCAGAGCAAAAAATTCCCACTGCATAGTTTGGCCGTATAGTTGGTAGAAAGGTCACAACGACGAGATTACACCCCCTGGAATCTCCAGAACCATCCCTAAGTCATATGACAGTATTGGGGGAAGCCTAGGGCACCCCCAAGGCCTATATAAAGGAGGGAGGAGCCACAAGAGAGCCACCAACCCATATTATCCACCACGGTGGAGCCCTGCCGGCGTGCCACCGACATAGCCTCCTCCAATCAGATCTACACCATCAGCATCATACAAGAGCAGAAGGTACTATGATCTTGAAGGCCTCCACATCGATCTACTTCGTCATCTTCATCAACAACATCTCCATCACCGATCCCCTTTGGTTACTGATAGGGCAAAGGTGTCCGATCTTTCGATGAGATGATGATAGTCGATTTGGTGGAGTTCGGGCTTGACGATCCGACTACACGTGCAAGCATGAGCGCCAATGCAATCGCTAGGCCAATCTCCTGGAGGTTACCGATCCTGCGGGAACACGATCAGCCTGACCAACGAGGGTCTTAATTCCTACCTCAAATCGAGAACAAGTAAGAACTAATATTGTAATCAAGATATTGCGGATTAATATGAAAGCTTTATTGAAAAAGGTGGGATCCTGTATAGGTGCGAAGTACAAGAGGCCTCTGCGACGCTCGAGCCTTGGCGAAGTTGCTATGATGGCTAACTTAATGTCTAAACAAAATCCGAGTCTATGGTGACGGATAAGGGGAGTATTTAAGGAGGAAAAGGTGGGGTTTCGGATAGCCATAGAAGTGGTGGCCGAATCCAACCCTAGAAGTCCTTTTCTCCTCAAATACGGACTCTAAAAAGTGGCTATTTAAAATCCTGCGAAAATTACATAGGCCTGGCCCAAAATAAAGGTGTCGCAGCACCATATTAAGCTATGGACGAATTTGTGAAGTATTAATCTTGAATATTTCATCCAAGCCTTCTTTCTTCATTATGGTGGCCTCAAAGTTCTGAAATCTTCCTATGTGGCCTTCTCTTGAATCATCACATGCTTGCTGCCATCTCCATGCATGACCATGCTCCAATGCTTGTCCCTCTCATCCATGCTTGGTCCATCATTCCTAAGAGTAAGCAATACATCTGATGTAGGCAGCATTATATTCTCATGTATGTGAGGAATAGTTCCAAGAAACGAAAGTACCTAATAGTTAAGTTGTTTGGCACGAGATCTTGTTGTAGGTCCTTGTATGTGTGTAGCTATAGGTACAACGGTTGTATCAATAGATGGGATGTCCACGTCATTCTCCCCTTCTTGAATTGAAGTCGTCCTCGACGCAATCTCATCTTCCTCACCAAAGTAAGGCTTCAAATCTGCAATGTTAAACGTAGGACTAACCGTACCAAAGTCTGCAGGAAACTCAAGTTTATATGCATTATCAATTATTTTCTCTAACACCTTAAAGGGACCAGCAGCACGCGGCATTAACTTAGACTTGCGTAAATCAGGAAAACGATCTTTACGCAAATGTAACCAAACAAGATCTCCAACATCAAACACAACATGCTTTCTCCCTTTATCCCTAGCAAGTTTATACTTAGCATTCATGTGTTCTATGTTATCTTTAGTAGTCTTATGCAAGTTTAATATCATTTCAGCGCGTTGTGTAGCATCCAAATTATTTTGCAACGAAGAAGGTAAAGGCAATAAATCAATAAGTGCACGAGGAACAAAACCATACACGATCTCAAACGGGCACATCTTTATGGTAGAATGCAACGAACGATTATAAGCAAATTCTATATGAGGTAAATACTCTTCCCCCAATTTTAAGTTCTTCTTTAAAACAGCCCGCAACATAGTAGACAAAGTTCTATTTACTACTTCAGTTTGTCCATCAGTTTGGGGATGACATGTAGTACTAAACAACAATTTAGTCCCCAACTTATCCCATAAACATCTCCAAAAGTGGCTAAGAAATTTAGTATCACAATCAGAAACAATAGTATTTGGCACACCATGTAAACGAACAATTTCACGAAAGAACAAATCTGCAATATGCGCAGCATCATCCGTTTTATGACAAGGAATAAAGTGTGCCATCTTAGAAAACCGATCCACAACAACAAAAATAATATCCCTCCCCTTTTGTGTACGTGGCAATCCCAAAACAAAGTCCATAGAAATATCCTCCCAAGGAACACTAGGAAAAGGAAGTAGGCATATATAAACCATGTGGATTAAGGCGAGACTTAGCTTTTTGACAAGTAGTGCAGCGTGCCACAAATCTCTCAACATCTCGACGCATATGTGGCCAAAATAAGTGTGCAACAAGAACATCCTTCATTTTCTTGACACCAAAGTGTCCCATCAATCCTCCTCCATGCGCCTCCTGTAACAACAAAAGACGAACATGAATGCATAGTTTGTTAGCACGGAACACAAATCCATCATTGAAGACGAACTTGTTCCATGTTCTACCATCTCTACAATTCTGCAACACATCTTTAAATTCAGCATCATGCACATATTATTCCTTAATAGTTTCCAATCCAAATATTTTGAAGTCAAGTTGAGATAACAACGTATAACGGCGTGACAAAGCATCAGCAATAATATTATCTTTACCCTTTTATGTTTGATAACATAAGGAAACGACTAAATAAATTCAACCCACTTTGCATGACGGAGATTCAAATTAGCTTGACTACGAATATGCTTCAAAGATTCATGATCAGAATGTATAACAAATTCTTTAGGCCATAGATAATGTTGCCAAGTTTCTAATGTCCGAACCAACGCATATAATTCTTTATCATAAGTAGAATAGTTCAGACTAGCCCCACTCAATTTCTCACTAAAATATGCAACAGGTTTTCCCTCTTGTAATAACACACCTCCCAAACCAATTCCACTAGCATCACATTCAAGCTCAAAAGTCTTATTAAAATCAGGAAGTTGGAGTAAGGGAGCATGTGTTAGCTTATCTTTCAATATGACGAAGGCCTGTTGTTGTGCATCGCCCCAAACAAAGGGCACATCCTTCTTGGTAAGTTCATTCAGCGGCGCGGCAATTGATCCAAAGTCTTTGACAAAGCGCCTATAAAAACCAGCGAGGCCAAGAAAACTCCTCACTTGTGTGACCGTCTTGGGCTGCGGCCAATTCTCAATAGCTTCAATCTTGGCTGGATCCACTTCAATACCCTGTGATGTAACAACATAGCCAAGAAACGCAACTCGATTGGTGCAAAAGGTGCACTTCTCAAGAATAGTAATACATCTGATTTAGGCAGCATCATATTCTCATGTATGTGAGGAATAGTTCCAAGAAACGAAAGTACCTGATAGTTAAGTTGTTTGGCACGAGATCTTGTGATAGGTCCTTGTATGTGTGTACCTGTAGGTACAACGGTTGTATCAATAGATGGGATGTCCACATCAGTTACTTGTTGTAGTTCTAGATTGAATCTTGGATTTGCACTTGTCCTCAATTGTATCATTATACTTCATCCATATTCTATCCATGATGTTGATTGTCTTCATATGTGAGTAGTTTCCTTTGTTCTTGGGGAGATGGAGAAACCCTAGTATGTGATTGAATTGAGATAAAGATTATTATGTGATATTGTTCATTATGTGTCTATGTTAGATTTCCTTCATCTTGATGTTGGGTGAAGCGCACCACTCAATATTTGCCTCAATGAGGACTAGATGGAGGGAACTTGATGTGGACATCCCTTCTATTGATACAACCGTTGTACCTACAGCTACACACATACAAGGACCCATCACAAGATCTCGTGCCAAACAACTTAACTATCAGGTACTTTCGTTTCTTGGAACTATTCCTCACATACATGAGAATATGATGCTGCCTAAATCGGATGTATTTCTTACTCTTAGAAAGGATGGACCAAGCATCGATGAGAGGGACAAGCATTGGAGCATGGCCATGCATGGAGATGGCAGCAAGCATGTGATGATCCAAGAGAAGGCCACGGATGGAGATTTCAGAACTTTGAGGCCACCATAATGAAGAAAGAAGGCTTGGACGAAATATTCAAGATTAATACTTCACGAATTCGTCCATAGCTTAATATGGTGCTGCGACACCTTTATTTTGGGCCAGGCCCATGTAATTTTCGCAGGATTTTAAATAGCCACTTTTTAGAGTCTGTATTTGAGGGGAAAAGGACTTCTAGGGTTGGATTCGGCCACCACTTCCAAGGCTGGCCGAAACCCCACCTTTTCCTCCTTAAATACTCCCCATAGACGTCACCCGAGACTCGGATTTTGTTTAGACATTAAGTTAGCCATCATAGCAACTTCGCCAAGGCTCGAGCATCGCAGTACTTCGCACCTATTCAGGCTCCCACCTTTTCAATAAAGCTTTCCTCTTAATCCGCAATATCTCGATTGCAATATTTGTTCTTACTTGTTCTCGATTTCAGGTAGGAATTAAGACCCTCGCTGGTTAGGCTAATCGTGTTCCCGCAGGATCGGTAACCTCTAGGAGATTGGCCTAGCGATTGCATTGGCGCTCGTGCTCGCACGTGTAGTCGGATCGTCAAGCCCAAACTCCACCAAATCGATTAAAATCATCTCATCGAAAGATCGAACACCTTTGCCCCATCACTTTTACTCAAATTGGCTTGGCCCTTAAGATATTTCAACGACTCATGGTCGGAATGGATGATAAATTCTTTGGGCCAAAGTTAGTGTTGCCACACTTGAAGGACACGAACCAAGGCAAAAAAGCTCTTTGTCATAGATGGGATAGTTAAGGCGTTCGCCATCAAGTTTCTCACTATGGTATGCAATAGGACTCCCATTTTGCATAAGGACGCCTCCAATGCCAATTCCACTAGCGTCACATTCAATCTCAAAGGTTTTTGTGAAGTCCGGTAATGCAAGAAGTCGTGCTTCGGTGAGCCTCTTTTTGAGCTCATCAAAAGCCTTTTGTTGTGCTTTGCCCCAAACGAACGTGACATTCTTCTTGGTCAATTCGTTGAGGGGGCAAGCAATGGTAGAAAAGTCTTTCACAAAGCGACGGTAAAAGCCAGCCAACCCATGAAAACAACGAAGTTCACTAACATTGGTAGGTATGGGCCAATCTCGTATGTCCTTAACTTTTGATACATCAACTTCAATGCCATTAGAAGACACAACAAAACCAAGGAAAATGAGTTTGTCTTTTGCAAAAGTGCACTTTGGGAGATTAGCATAAAGCTTTTCATGACGAAGGATTTGAAGGACCTCCTTAACATGAGTAACATGCTCCTCTAGTGACTTGCTATAGACAAGGATGTCATCAAAGTAAACCACTACACTCTTCCCAATGAGAGATCTCAAAATATGGTTCATGAGGCGCATGAAGCTAGATGGGGCATTTGATAAGCCAAAAGGCATAACAAACCATTCATAGAGACCAAGCTTGGTCTTGAAGGCGGTTTTCCACTCATCTCCTTCGGCCATGCGAATTTGATGGTAACCACTATGAAGATCAATTTTCGAAAATATAGTGGCTCCACATAACTCATCAAGCATGTCATCAAGACGCGGTATAGGATGTCGATAACGCACGGTGATAGCATTGATTGGACGGCAGTCCATGCATAACCGCAACGTATCATCCGTTTTTGGAACTAGAATCACGGGTACCGCGCTTGGGCTAGTACTTACTTGGATCAAACCTTTGGAGACGAGTTGGTTGATTTGTCGTTCTATCTCCTTCGTCTCTTCCGGGTTCGTGCGATATGCGGCGCGGTTTGGGAGTGGGGCGTCGGGTATGAGGTCGATGCGGTGCTCGATTCCACGAAGAGGAGGTAGGCCATGAGGAAGCTCTTCGGGAAATACATCTTGGAATTCCTGCAAAATAGCCATCAAAGAAGGAGGAACATTTGTCAAGTCATTAGTTTCCTGCGCTAGTCCTTTGCATACAAGGACATAGTGCAAGATGGATGGGTTGTTCCGCACTTCTCTCATCTCACTTTTGGTGGCAAGAAGAACACCCTTAGTTTTTCCACTCGAGTTTGGCTTGTGGCACTCACTCACTATAGTGTGGTTCTCTCGCTCACCACTCTTCTCACAAGGAGTTTTTGTGTATTGCGCCCTCGCTAAAGCCTTTGCATTGTCCGCAATTATTTGGCTAGGAATCATTGGTTGCAAAACACAAGTTTTTTCAAGCCATTTGAAGGTATAAGTGTTTGAGTGACCATTATGCAAAGCACGCTTGTCAAATTGCCACGGCCTTCCTAGCAACATATGGCAAACAGTCATGGGAACCACGTCACATTCCACCGTGTCTTTGTATGGTCCAATTGAGAACGTTACCGAGACGGTGTGCTTGATCTTGACGGACCCTTGGTCACTTAGCCATTGTATATGGTAGGGGTGCTTATGCGGATGGAGGGTGAGGTTGAGTTTCTCACACAATTCTGTACTTGCAAGATTGTGGCAACTCCCTCCATCGATGACAACTTTGATGGACTTCCCATTGATACCGGCACGAGTTTGGAAGATGTTTGATCGTTGGTCTTCATTTTCATTAGCGTGAGTAGTTAAGACCCTTGTGACCACAAGCGATGGACTTGCGTCATGCTCACACAAAAGTAGGTCTTGGTCCTCTTCCAAATGTTGCCTTGCCATGGCTTCCTTGACCCTTGCATCAAACTCATCTTCACTCAAGTATTCTTCATCGCCGTTGTCATGGATGAACAAAACTTTCTTGTTCCCACATGCGGCCGATTTGTGTCCTTTGCCTCCACACTTGTAGCACTCACCATTGAATGGTTGTTCATACCTTGTGTATTTGCCACTTGGGGGCTATTTTCCTTGAGGAAGTGTTGGCTTGAAGGGAAGCTTGGTGGTATTTATGAGCTTCCACTTGGTGTTGTCGGAGTAGTGGTTGGGGCTTGCTTGTATGTGAAGTGTGTCTTTGGCTTGTTGTACTTGATGTCCTCTTGCACTTGACGCTCGGCCTTTGAGGCGATGTGCACAAGCTCAACCATGTTGTTGTACTTTTGGAACTCGGTGATGCGCTTGATTGGATGGTTCAAGCCATTGAGGAAACATGCCATTGTTTGTTCATCCCGCTCTTCAATGCTGGCACGGATCATGTTGAGCTCCATTTGCTTGAAGTACTCTTTCACGGTCTTTGTCCCTTGACTAAGTGTTTGTAGCTTGTTGAAAAGGTCATGCGTGTAGGGCGATGGAACAAAGCGGGATCACATATGTGCCTTCATATCTTGCCAAGTTGAGATAGGAGGTTCTTCTTTTGCTTCCCGAGCGAGTTGGACTTTTTCCCACCAAAGGTTGGCATACTCATCAAACTCGAGGGATGCCATGGCTATTATCTTCTCATTGCTATAGTTGTGCATGCGGAAGATCTTGTTAACCTTGAGTTCCCACAAGAGATATTCTTCGGGTTCATTGGAACCGGTGAACTTGGGCATGGTGAACTTGAGATTGCCGAAAGTTTCTTCTTCATTGCGGTTCCGGTGGCGACGGTTGCCATGATTTTGGCGGCCCTCATCATCATCCGAGCTCTCATGTCTTGCTTGGTGATAGTTGCGTTGACCTTGCGGTTGTTGAGGTGCCGCGTTTGGTGGTGGAACTTGGTTTTGACGACGAGCTTGGGGAGCTTGCTCGTGTTGTTGGCGCGGTTGAGGGCGAGGAGGAGGTTGATGGTCCTCACGATGAGCTTGGGGAGCTTGCTCTTGTTCTTGTCGCGGTTGATGTCGATGAGCATTGTCTTGCGCCATGTGGCGAGGAGGACGTCGAGCCGCATGCACAATGGGCTGCTCTCCTTCTTCTTGATGTGGAGGAGGCTCGTCATGATGATCATATTATCGACGTTGACGTTCATGTCGATGATGACACCTTGGTGGATCTTCGAGTGCTTCACGCCGACGGTGATCTTGTTCGTCCACTTTGTATGCTTCACTTGTTGTTGAGAGAACACGTCGTTGACGATGGGCTTGGTGGTCCGCGTGAGGTTATTCTTGTTGAATCACAAGTGCCCTTTGTTGAGGCCGGTTCGCTTCACGTCTTGGAGGTCTTACGGAAAGGTCACCATCATAGCTTGATGTCGCGGCGTGTCGCGGAGATGGTACCGCTTGAGAAGAGCTCATGGATTGAAGGACGGGTCCATCCCGGTGCCGTGAAGCGTGACGGCGAGGTGCGCTTGATTCACTTGAAGAGTGTCGTGATGAGCTTGAGTCGCGCGATCGTGGCCTTGCGAGCCCATCAATGAGGCGTTGAATCTTCTCATCCGTTGAGGCGAGTGCGCGACCAAGAGCTTCATTTTGATGGCCGAGGTTGTCTTGCATGGCATGCATTTGTCCTCGGACTTCTTTGAAGCGGTTGTCAATGTTCTTGAATTCCACGCGGGCTTTGCTGAATTGTTCATCTTGGCGTCGCTCAAGAGCTTCACAACGGTAGTTGAATTCACCTCGGACCTTCCAATGATCCCACCTTGTCATGTATTGTGTGTCGCCCTCCGGAGGTGGTGGTGGTTGGGACGTCTCGCCATTCCTGTCCATGATGCAAAGCCGACAAGGGTTGCATATGGAGAAGGATGATGCGGGGAGTTAGCCTTTTACCTCACCTTGGAGATTATATCAAACCAATTGCCACGCTTGAGAACTAATGGCGTGCAAAGTGAAATCGCAAAGAAACTCACACAGCTTTTGGTGGAATGTTAGGATTGTGGAAAACCAAACGAAACGATCCAAGCAAAAATGTTATTGTTCTAAGTGGTAAAGAACCAAAGATCAAAAGCAAAAGGATACGATCTACAAAAACACAGAAGAACGCACTCGTGGAGAATAACGGGGTTAGCACGACTATGAAAATGAGCACAAAAGGTCCTAACGAAGACTACGCTCAGTTGTCGTGCCAGCTCAAGGAGAGACCACAACTCGTTTGCCAAAAGAGGATAACCAACAGATTTGTGCACTTGCCTTGGTGCGCTTTTTCCTCTCTCGTTTTGGCTTACAAGCTTGATATTTTCTTTGTATTGGGAGACTATGTATCTTTTTATTTTTCTTCCTCTCTTTTTTGATTCTTTTTTTTCTTTTTTTTCTTTTTCTCCCTTTCTATGCTACTATGTTAACTTTTGTATTTGGCCTCACACTCTCACTTTCCAAAGGCAAGTGCACAATGCTTAGACAAACACAAAATGAGTTGCTCTCATAGGATAGATACACACAAAGGAAGATATGGAGCAGTCAAAGTGGCACAAGTTATACCTTTGGTATTGTTGACGACTTGCAACCGTTGGTGGGGATGATGTTCGAGTGTCGCGGTGTCGTTGAGCGCGTGGTGAATTTGTTGCGGAAGCTGTTGTTAAAATGGCGACAAACACGCGAAACACGAACAAGTTAAAGAGGACATCAGCAAACGAAGTTGAGGCGTCAAAGAGAAAAGAAACACGGTCAGTTGCGGGCGGTAGTACCGCCAGGGACGACCGGTAGTACCGGAGACTTGCGGTAGTACCGCTTGTACGACCAGTAGTACCGGTGATTGCGGTAGTACCGCCAGGCGTGGAACTTGAACGAGATCAATTGGACCAAATCCTCAAATTCATGGTAATCTGACCGAAAGGCTGGGCTAGGAACATAAAAATTCTATAGATCGACTCCAAAAGCAACAGATCTATGGACCAAAACCACGAAAAACTCACCAAATCCAAAGATCGATCCGAAGGCAAATTGGGGCTCTTTTTGGTGGGATTTTCGATTTTAAGGGGATAGAAGAAAAATTGGGAGGAAATTCGTGATTAACCTTGCTCTTGATACCAATATGTTATGGGGTAACCCCTTGGGGTGGCCCGATCTTTCACGAATCTCCGCGGGAATCGAGGGGAAAGCGGTGGAAGGGGGAAAGGAGATGAAATCCACGAACACACGCCCACGAAGAACCCGATGAACTCACGCTCACCAAAACACGATACACACCGATAACTCACGCCGGTGGCAACCGGTCCAACATAATCCCTAGGATCGGTGTTGGGCGAAGCTCTCTCTCCACGACCAACAACGGGGGCGAGGTGCTTGGTGAGATCTTGACTACTTGGGGATGAGAAACCGAGATCCCAAGGCCTTGTACAACTTGAACGCACTAGGCAAGATCCAAGAGGTTGTGGATAATAGGGTGCCCCTTGGTAGGAGCATGAGACCAATAGATGAAAGATCCACAAAGGGGTATCCTCAACTATTATTATCCAAGTCCAGGGTTTACAATAGAGGGTGGGGGCTATATATAGGCCAGCCACAAAAACAGGGGTAGTTTAGGAATGAAATGGGAATATACAGAAAGGGGTACAGGGCGCTGGGCCAAACTGACGCGATCGGGTTCAGTCAAGACCGGTAGTACCGGTCGGGCAACCGGTAGTACCGCTCAGGTGGCGGTAGTACCGCTGGCGGTCCTGGAGCTTCCGTCGGAGTCGCCTGTAGCGAGCGATAGGAGAGGGCGGTAGTACGCCACGGTAATCTTGGTTCCAACCGTAGTAGCGCAGCGTTTGGGGCTTGGTTGGTTCCTGAGCGTCCAGCTGGGCCAGCCGGCCAGCCGCTTGGACCGTTAGTATCAGCCGTAGGGTCCGGTAGTACTGCTGGAGTCTAGCAGCAATTGGTCTCTTCCGCTCCGGTTTCTCTGTTCCATGGGTCCTTCTCTTCGTACCTAATGATGCACAGTGTATGCGTATTGATGCAGCCTGTCCCATGAACGCTACTACATCTACTCCCACAAGCTCCCCAAGTGGACCCATGACTCGCGCCCGAGCCAAACTCCTACAAGCTAAGGTGAACTCGCTCCTCTCCTTGTGTGACTTCGATACACCCTTGGATGGCCTGCTACTTCATACACATACCTTGTGCATCATCAGGTATGAAGGGAAGGACCCAGTGGACGGAGGAGCCAGAGCGGAAGCAACCGGTCGCTGCCAGACTCAACCGGTACTACCGGTTAAGACGACCGGTACTACCGGTACCAGCGGTACTACCGCACCCCCTATCGGACGCTCCAGGAAGAACCACTCCACGCCCTAGACGCCAGAGGTCCTACCGGCCCAGGAACCGGTACTACTGGTGGCCGGTACTACCGCCCTCTCCTACCGCTCGCTACAGGCGACTCCGACGGAAGCTCCAGGCCCGCTAGCGGTACTACCGCCCCCGGAGCGGTACTACCGGTTGCCCGACCGGTACTACCGGTCCTGACTGAACCAGAACGCCTTAGTTCGGCGCAGCGCCCTGTACCCCTTTCTATATTTTACCTTTTCATCCCAAAAATACCCATGTCTTTGTGGCTGGCCTATATATAGCCCCCACCCTTTATTGTAAACCCTAGACTTGGATAATAATAGATTAAGGAACCCCTTTGAGGAACTTACATCTATTGGTCTCATGCTCCTACCAAGGAGCACCGGATTATCCACCCCCTCTTTGATCTTGCCTAGTGCGTTCAAGTTGTACAAGGCCTTGGGTTCTCGGTTTCTCGCCCCCAATCGTCAAGATCTCACCAAGCACCTCTGATAGGGCAAAGGTGTCCGATCTTTCGATGAGGTGGCGATAATCGATTTGGTGGAGTTCGGGCTTGACGATCCGACTACACGTGCGAGCACGAGCGCCAATGCAATCGCTAGGCCAATCTCCTGGAGGTTACCGATCCTGCGTGAACACGATCACCGACCATGAGGGTCTTAATTCCTACAAATCGAGAACAAGTAAGAACCAATATTGCAATCAAGATATTGGATTAAGAGGAAAGCTTTATTGAAAGAGGTGGGATCCTAATAGGTGCAGTACAAGAGGCCTCTGCGACGCCGAGCCTTGGCGAAGTTGCGACTATGGCTAACTTAATGTCTAAACAAAATCCGAGTCTAAAGGTTCGGCTATGGGCGATTTAGGCGAAAAGGGGTTTCGCCAGCCATGGAAGTGGTGGCGAATCCAACCCTAAAAGTCCTTTTCCTCAAATACGGACTCTAAAAAGTGGCTAATTAAAACTCATGAAAATTACATGGCCTGGCCCAAAATAAAGGTGTCGCAAGACCATATTATGCTATGGACGAATTAAGTAAAGTATTGATCTTGAATATTTCGTCCAAGCCTTCTTTCTTCATTATGGTGGCCTCAAAGTTCAAATCTTCATCCGTGGCCTTCTCTTGGATCATCACATGCTTGGTCGCCATCTCCATGCATGGCCATGCTCCAATGCTTGTCCTCTCATTCATGCTTGGTCCATCATTCCTAAGAGTAAGAAATGTATCCGATTTAGGCAGATCATATTCTCATGTATGTAAGGAATAGTTCCAATAAACGAAAGTACACGATAGTTAAGTTGTTTAGCACGAGATCTTGTGATGGGTCCTTGTATGTGTGTTCAGTAGGTACAACGGTTGTATCAATAGTAGGGATGTCCACATCATGCTCCCTTCTTGAATTGAAGTCGCCCTCGACGCAATCTCATCTTCCTCACCAAAGTAAGGCTTTAAATCTGCAATGTTAAATGTAGGACTAACTGTACCAAAGTCTGCAGCAACTCAAGTTTATATGCATTATCATTGATTTTCTCTAACACCTTAAAGGGACCAAAGACGTGGCATTAACTTAGACTTGTGTAAATCAGGAAAACGATCTTTACGCAAATGTAACAAACAAGATCGCCAACATCAAACACAACATGCTTTCTCCCTTTATCCCCAAAGAAGTTTATACTTAGCATTCATGTGTTCAATGTTATCTTTAGTAGTCTTATGCAAGTTTAATATCATTTCAACGCGTTGTGTAGCATCCAAATTATGTTGCAATCAAGAAGGTAAAGGCAATAAATCAATAGGTGCACGAGGAACAAAACCATACACAATCTCAAATGTGCACATCTTTGTGGTAGAATGCAATGAACGATTATAAGCAAATTCTATATGAGGTAAACACTCTTCCCACAATTTTAAGTTCTTCTTTAAAACAGCCCAACATAGTAGACAAAGTTCTATTTACTACTTGGTTTGACCATCGGTTTGGGGATGACATGTAGTACTAAATAGCAATTTAGTCCCCAACTTAGCCCATAAACATCTCCAAAAGTGGCTAAGAAATTTAGTATCACGATCAGAGACAATAGTATTTGGCACACCATGCAAACGAACAATTTCACGAAAGAACAAATCAGCAATATGCGAGATCATCCGCTTTATGACAAGGAATAAAGTGTGCCATCTTAGAAAACTGATCCACAACAACAAAATACTATCCTCCCTTCGTGTTCGAGGCAATCCCAAAACAAAGTCCATAGAAATAGTCTCCCAAGGAACAGTAGGAACAGGAAGAGGCATATATAAACCATGTAGATTAAGGCGAGACTTAGCTTTTTGACAAGTAGTGCAGCGTGCCACAAATCTCTTAACATCTCGACGCATACGTGGACAAAAGAAGTGTGCAGCAAGAACATCCTCCGTTTTCTTGACACCAAAGTGTCCCATCAATCCTCCTCCATGCGCCTCCTGTAACAACAAAAGACAATGAGCTATCGAATGCATAGTTTGTTAGCACGGAACACAAATCCATCATTGAAGACGAACTTGTTCCAAGTTCTACCATCTCTACAATTCGCAACACATCTTTAAATTCAGATCACGCATATTGTTCCTTAATAGTTTCCAATCCAAATATTTTGAAGTCAAGTTGAGATAACAAAGCATAACGGCGTGACAAAGCATCAAGAATAATATTATCTTTACCCTTTTGTGTTTGATAACATAAGGAAAAGACTCAATAAATTCAACCCACTTTGCATGACGATTCAACTTAGCTTGACTACGAATATGCTTCAAAGATTCATGATCGTAATGAATAACAAATTCCTTAGGCCATAGATAATGTTGCCAAGTTTCTAATGTCCAACCAACGATATAATTCTTTATCATAAGTAGAATAGTTCACTAGCCCCACTTAATTTCTCACTAAAATATGCAAGGTTTTCCTCTTGTAATAACACCCTCCCAAACCAATTCCACTAGCATCACATTCAATCTCAAAAGTCTTGGTAAAATCAGAAGTTGGAGTAAGGGAGCATGTGTTAGCTTATCTTTCAATATGACGAAGGCTGTTGTTGTGCATCGCCCAAACAAAGGGCACATCCTTCTTGGTAAGCTCATTCAATGGCAATTGATCCAAAGTCTTTGACAAAGCGCCTATAAAAACCATGAGGCCAAGAAAACTCCTCACTTGTGTGACCGTCTTGGGCTGCGGCCAATTCTCAATAGCTTCAATCTTGGCTGGATCCACTTCAATACCCTGTGATGTAACAACATAGCCAAGAAACGCAACTCGATTGGTGCAAAAGGTGCAGTTCTCAAGGTTACCAAACAAACGTGCATCACGTAAAGCATTGAAAACATCACGTAAATGGTCCAAATGTTCCTCTAAAGATTTGCTATAAATCAGAATATCATCAAAGTAGACTACCACAAAACGTCCAATGAAAGCACGTAAAACTTCGTTCATTAATCTCATGAAAGTGCTAGGTGCATTAGTTAAACCAAACGGCATTACTAACCACTCATATAAACCGAACTTAGTTTTAAATGCTGTTTTCCATTCATCTCCTAATTTCATACGAATCTGGTGGTAACCACTACGCAAATCAACTTTAGAAAACATGGTAGAGCCACTCAATTCATCAAGCATGTCATCTAAACGTGGAATAGGATGACGATATCGAATAGTAATATTATTGATAGCTCTACAATCAAGACACATGCGCCAAGAACCATCTTTCTTAGGTACCAAGATAATAGGAACAAGACAAGGGCTAAGGGACTCACGAATATGATCTCTGTCGAGTAGTTCCTGAATTTGGCGTTATCTCCTTTGTCTCCTCTGGATTGGTTCTATATGGCGCGGTTGGGCAACGTGGCACCAGGAATAAGATCAATTTGATGCTCAATTCCTCTAATAGGAGGTAGTCCTGGCAACTCAGCCGAAATACGTCCTCATATTCTCGCAAAAGGTTAGCAACAATGGTGGCAAAGAAGGAGGCATATCCTTAAATGAAAACAAAACCTCTTTGCAGACAATTGCATAACATTGAGTATTGTTTACATCTAGTTCAGAATATCAATTTTATTTGCAAGCATACATGGACTCTTCAAACGAATTTCAAGCATGTGTAGAATCAGATTTAGTGTTCTTTGGTGGTATAAAATCTGCAACAACTGATTCTCACTTTTATTTTTCTCCTCGTTTAGCTCTACTAGCTCTAGCAAGATCATCTTTTAAAATCTGTTAAGAGTCATAGGTTTTAGACCAATTTTCTTTCCATCATGCATAAGAGAATAGTGGTTAGTTTTGCCATTATGAACAGATTCTCTATCAAATTGCCATGGTCTACCAAGTAACAAAGAACAAGCTTGCATAGGTACAACATCACAATCAACAAAATCGAATATGTACCAATAGTAAAATGCACGCATCGTTCTTGTTACCTTGATCTTCGAGAACTCTCAAACCATTGGATGTAGTATGAATGTGGGCGTTGTCTTGTTGGAAGCGCAAGCTTCTCTACCATGTCAACACCGCCGATTATTACAACTCCCTCCATCAATGATGATCCGTATAGCTCGTTCCTTGACAACACCACGTGTTTGGAACAGGTTGTGGCGTTGATCTTGCTCAGATTTGCTCAATTGCACACTCAACACACGTTGTGTAATTAAACTCTTGTATTGATCGCCAGCTTCAGCCCCATTACCTCGGCTCGTCATCATCATCGAATTGTCTCCATCTCGAGCGAAATAAGGGCTAGTGTATCTTCATCGAATTCACTGCGGAATCGTATTCACCATCTTCTCGCACCATCATCACATCGCTGTGTTGTGCACTGTCTCTCAATATGACCAAAACCCAAAGACTTGCGGCATTGTATATCCTTAGTCTTACCGTGGAAGCCATAGAAGATGCACTACGGAGGAGCATTGGATGATGGTGGAGGAGCAAATGAAATCTTGTGGTGGCCTTGGATGTGGTAGTAGGCGGAGGCGAATCACGAGGAGGCGCGCGATTGTCGGGATGTCCAAGTGGATGTGCGACTGCAGAATTATTAGTCCTCCGCCATGGTGTTTGGCGATCCTGACTTCACGCTCCTTTGCAAGCAAGATGAAACAAACGAAAGTGATAGAATTATATTCCTTATAATCTAAGATGTGAATGTCCTTGTTTAATCCACCAAAGAAACGTGCAAGCATTTGTTCATTAGATTCAACAAGACCACACCTAACCATCCCCGCTTGCAATTCTGATAATACTCTTCTGAATTTTCCTTGCTCTAAGCGTCGATTCTTTAGTAAATCACGTTGATAAGTGGGAGGTACAAACGAACACGCATAGCAGTTTTTAAAGCAGTCAAGTACTAGGAATAGTAGTAGGATTTAAACGACAATACTCGCACCACCAAAGGGAAGCAAATTTAGTAAATTCACATGTAGCAAGACTAACACGCATATTCTCGGATATTTTAAGCATGCAAAACGTTGTTCTACTTCCATCTCCCATGTAAGATATGCATCGTGATTATATTTACCCTCAAAAGATGGAATATTTAATTTAAGCTTTGCAACATGATCATCATCATTACGCATCGCATGTAGCGTTGCGGTAGTAATGTCGGGGACGACCAGCGGTACCGTGGAGGTTGTTCAACCTCCTCGTCAAATGCAGATCGCCGTCGTCGTAGTAGTACCGCCCGTCTGTCCCAATGTCGCAGTTAGCCGCGGAAGTCCGAGGAACGCTGGCCGCAGCAGAGCCGCCGGTGCGGCGGCGGCATCAGCAGCCCGAGCGTGATCGGAATGCGCCGTCGCCATGTGTGGGTGCCGGCATGCGGCAATCGGTTCAGAAGCTCCTTGAACCGAACGTCAAGCTTGGCGTTGAAGGATTTCTCGAGTCCATCGATCTTGTCCACGGCGTTGGTGAGCTTGGTGTCAAACTCCCCTAGGCGCGTGTCCACGTCTTCAGCGCGACTGACCAGGAGCGCGGAAAAGTGGGCATGTAGTTCTTCGTTCGTCATGGTGACAGGGTTCCGCGAAGTATCTGTCATGGTTAGTCCTTGAAAAGCACAGGTATATACTACAAGAATATGGTGGAAGTCACGCGTAATCCGTCAAGCAATATACGAAGCTCTTACAAGTTCTGACCAAACAGCAGGAAAAGGCGATGTGCAACCACGAGGATCAGTGGGTCCAGAGATTGAACCAAGCGATTACTAGAGTGAAACACGCACGTGGAGAGTATCTGTGGAGCTACGGGAAGGCTTAGCAAAGGGTTAGCAATTATCAAAAGCGATGCAAAAGTTGAAAGAATGCTCAACGACGGTCAGTCTTTGGTCCTAGGCTAGACCGTACTAGAGACGCGAGCCTAGATCACCAACGATGTCACGACGCAACACAACAAGCATCGTATGATGATATAGCACCGAAAAGCGATCCGAGATGCGTAAAATTACTAGGATGGCGAGTGTCTAGAATCGATCTACGGGGTCTAAAAAGTTAGCCCCAAAATTTTTTTCAAATTTTTATTTTGCTCGAAAGCGCAGCGCGTAAAAAATATCGGTATAACGGGATGGAAAAGTGATCCCCAAAGCCGAAACCAAGATAGCGAAATTTTTTTTTTTTTTTTTGCTCCTTCGGACTTACGACCGGACTCTTAGCTCGACCGGACTTTAGTGAACACGGAAACAACAAAGAAGGAAAGTCAAAAGAAATAACTAGGAAATAAAGACTCAACTCGGACTCGTCTTGGCAGAAAGGTGATCGGATCCGTGTCGCGTAGGGAAGGCGGTGGCGGAGTGTTAGGGTTTATGGTGGCAGGGTATATGGCGGCGGAATATGGTGGTGGTGATCGGCGTATGTGGCGGT
Organism: Avena longiglumis; assembly: GCA_030063025.1. Taxonomy (NCBI): domain Eukaryota; kingdom Viridiplantae; phylum Streptophyta; class Magnoliopsida; order Poales; family Poaceae; genus Avena; species Avena longiglumis. The sequence goes on from CP125977.1 coordinate 310,247,631, forward strand.
GACTAGTATGATTAGAACTCGAAACTCTAAGGGACGAGACACTAAGACCAAAGAACTCGACGCGACGATGTAGACACAAATTCAACAATGCAAAAGCGAAAAGATAATGCGGCGTAGATTGGTTATGGGATGGATCTAAATCTAAGCTGTTTTTGGCTTTTTCGTGGTTTATAGGTAAAAGCAGATCTAATCTCTGAAAAGCAGTAAAATCTCACCGAGCAACCTGAAATCGATACCACTTGATAGGGCAAAGGTGTCCGATCTTTCGATGAGGTGGCGATAATCGATTTGGTGGAGTTCGGGCTTGACGATCCGACTACATGCGTCACGAGCGCCAATGCAATCGCTAGGCCAATCTCACGGAGGTTACCGATCCTGCGTGAACACGATCGGCTGACCGAGGGTCTTAATTCCTACGAAATCGAGAACAAGTAAGAACCAATATTGCAATCAAGATATTGCGGATTAAGAGGAAAGCTTTATTGAAAGAGGTGGGATCCCGAATAGGTGCGAAGTACAAGAGGCCTGCGACGCTCGAGCCTTGGCGAAGTTGCGACTATGGCTAACTTAATGTCTAAACAAAATCCGAGTCTAAAGGTTCGGTTATGGGCGATTTAAGGCGAAAAGGTGGGGTTTCGCCAGCCATGGAAGTGGTGGCGAATCCAACCTAAAAGTCCTTTTCCTCAAATCTGGACTCTAAAAAGTGGCTAATTAAAACCTGCGAAAATTACATGGGCCTGGCCCAAAATAAAGGTGTCATGACACCATATTATGCTATGGACGAATTAAGTAAGTATTGATCTTGAATATTTCGTCCAAGCCTTCTTTCTTCATTATGGTGGCCTCAAAGTTCTGAAATCTTCATCCGTGGCCTTCTCTTGGATCATCACATCTTTGCCATCTCCATGCATGGCCATGCTCCAATGCTTGTCCCTCTCATTCATGCTTGGTCCATCATTCCTAAGAGTAAGAAATGTATATCCGATTTAGGCATCATATTCTCATGTATGTAAGGAATAGTTCCAATAAACGAAAGTACCTGATAGTTAAGTTGTTTAGCACGAGATCTTGTGATGGGTCCTTGTATGTGTGTTGCTGTAGGTACAACGGTTGTATCAATAGTAGGGATGTCCACATCAACCTCGTCCCCCGTTGTTCGTGTGGAGAGCGAGCTTCGCCCAACACCGATCCTAGAGATTATGTTGGACCGGTTGCCACCGGCGTGAGGGATAGGCGTGTATCGTGTTTTACGTGCGTGTGTTCGTGGTTTTCATCCCCTTCCTCCCCCGACCACCGCTTTCCCCTCGTTCCTCGTGGAATTCATGAAAGATCGGGCCACCCCAAGGGGTTATCCCGCAACATATTGGTATCAAGAGCACGGTTGATCACGAGTTTCCCCCCAATTTTTCTTTGATGCCCCTTAAAATCGAAAATCCCACCAAAAAGAGCCCCAATTTGCCTTCGGATCGATCTTTGGATTTGGTGAGTTTTTCGTGGTTTTGGTCCATAGATCTGTTGCTTTTGGAGTCGATCTATAACCCCTGTTGTTCCTAGCCCAGCCTTTCGGTCAGATTACCACGAATTTTAGGATTTTGTCAAGTTGATCTCGTTCCAGTTCCGTGCCTTGCGGTACTACCGATCGTGCGAGCGATACTACCGCAACTCACCGGTACTACCGGTCGCAGAAGCGGTACTACCGCTCTCCGGTACTACCGGACGTTGCCAGCGGTACTACCGCCCGCCTCTGACCGTGTTTCTTTTCTCTTTGACGCCTCAACTTCGTTTGCTGACTATTCCCCTTAGCTTGTTCGTGTTTCACGTGTTTGTCGCCATTTTCACAATAGTTTCCGCATCAAAGTCACCACGCGCTCAACGACACCGCGACACTCGAACATCCCCCCCACCAGCGATTGCAAGTCGTCAACAATACCGAAGGTATAACTTGCACCACTTTGACAGCCCCATATCTTCCTTGTGTGTATCTATCCTATGAGAGCAACTCATTTTGTGTTTGTCTAAGCATTGTGCACTTGCCTTTGGAAAAGTGTGAGTGTGAGGCCAAATACAAAAGTTAACATAGTAGCATAGAAAGGGAGAAAAAGAGAAAGAATCAAAAAAAAGAACAAAAGAAAAATAGAAAAATAGATACATAGTCTCCCAATACAAAGAGAATACCAAGCTTGTAAGCCAAAAAGATAGAAGAAAGAGCGCACCAAGGAAAGTGCACAAATCTATTGCTTATCCTCTTTTGGCAAACGAGTTGTGGTCTCTCCTTGAGTTGGCACGACAACCGAGCGTAGTCTTCGTTAGGACCTTTTGTGCTCATTTTCATAGTCGTGCTAACCCCGTTTTTCTCCACGTGTGCGTTTTTCCGTGTTTTTGTAGATCATATCCTTTTGCTTTTGATCTTTGGTTCTTTACCACGTAGAACAATAACCTTTTGCTTGGATCATTTCGTTTGGTTTTCCACAATCCTAACCTTCCACCAAAAGCTTTTGAGAGTTGTAGCATATTTGTGTGTGAGTTTCTGGCCCATTTCACTTTGCACGCTTTTCACTCATTTGTGTGGCAATTGGTTTGATATAATCTCCAAGGTGAGGTAAAAGGCTAACTCTCCGCACCCTTATTCTTCATATACAACCCTTGTTGGCTTTTCATCATGGACATGCATGGAGAGCCATCCCAACCACCACAACCTCCGTAGGACGACACACAATTCATGACAAGATGGGACCATTGGAAGGTCCCAGGAGAATTCAACTACCGTTGTGAAGCTCTTGAGCGGCGCCAAGATGAACAATTTAGCGAGGCTTGTGTGGAATTCAAGAACATCGACAACCGCTTCGAAGAAGTCCGAGGCCAAATGCATGCCATGCAACACAACCTTGGTCATCAAAATGAAGCTCTTGGTCGCGCCCTCGCCTCAACGGATGAGAAGCTTCAATGCCTCATTGACGGGCTAGCAAGGCCACGCTCGCGCGACTCAAGCTCATCTCGGCACTCCTCAAGTGAATCAAGTGCACCTCTCTGTCATGCTTCAAGGCACCGGGATGGACCCGTCCTTCAATCCATGAGCTCTTCTCAAGCGGTACCATCTCCGCGACAGGCCGCAACGTCAAGCTATGATGGTGACCTCTCCGCAAGACCTCCAAGACGTGAAGCGAACTGGCCACAACCAAGGGCACTAGTGATTCAACAAGAGCAACCTCACATTGACCACCAAGCCCATCGTCGTCGACATGTTCTTTCAACAACAAGTGAAGCATCCGAAGAGGACGAACAAGATCACCGTCGATGTGAAGCACTTGAAGATCCACCAAGGCGTCATCATCGACATAATCGTCAACGTCGACAACATGATCATCATGACGAGCCTCCTCCACATCAAGAAGAAGGAGAACAGCCCATTGCGCATGCGGCTCGACGTCCTCCTCACCACATGGCGCAAGACAATGCTCCTCGGCATCAACCGCGACAAGAACAAGAGCAAGCTTCCCAAGCTCGTCGTGAGGATCAACAACCTCCTCCTCGTCCTCAACCCCGCCAACAAAACGAGCAAGCTCCCCAAGCTCGTCGTCAAAACCAAGTTCCACCACCAAACACGCCACCTCAACAACCGCAAGGGAACGCAACCATCACCAAGCAAGACATGAGAGATCGGATGATGATGCTGACCGCCAAAATCATGGAAACCGCCGCCACCGGAACCGCAATGGAGAAGAAACTTTCGGCAAGCTCAAATTCACCATGCCCAAGTTCACCGGTTCCAATGATCCCGAAGAATATCTCTCGTGGGAACTCAAGGTTGACAAGATCTTCCGCATGCATAACTATAGCAATGAGAAGATGATGGCCATGGCATCCCTCGAGTTCGATGAGTATTGCAACCTTTGGTGGGAACAAGTCCAACTCGCTCGCGAAGCAAAAGAAGAGCCTCCAATCTCAACTTGGCAAGATATTAAGGCCCATATGAGATCCCGCTTTGTTCCTTCGCACTACACGCGTGACCTCTTCAACAATCTTCAAACGCTTAGTCAAGGGACAAAGACCGTGGAAGAGTAATTCAAGCAAATGGAGCTCAACATGATCCGTACCAACATTGAAGAGCGTGATGAACAAAAAATGGCATGCTTCCTCAATGGCTTGAATAATCCCATCAAGCGCATCACCGAGTTCCAAAAGTACGACAACATGGTTGAGCTTGTGCACATCGCATCAAAGGCCGAGCGTCAAGTGCAAGAGGACATCAAATACAACAAGCCAAAGACGTACTCTACCTATAAGCAAGCACCAACCACTACTCCAACAATCTTAAAATCTTTTGGTGGAAGCTTAGGATTGTGGAAAACCAAACGAAACGATCCAAGCGAAAGGTTATTGTTCTAAGTGGTAAAGAACCAAAGATCAAAAGCAAAAGGATACGATCTACAAAAACACGGAAAATGCACACGTGGAGAAAAATGGGGTTAGCACGACTATGAAAATGAGCATAAAAGGTCCTAACGAAGACTACGCTCGGTTGTCGTGCCAACTCAAGGAGAGACCACAACTCGTTTGCCAAAGGAGGATAAGCAATAGATTTGTTGTTATGGGGTAACCCCTTGGGGTGGCCCGATCTTTCACGAATTTCCACGAGGAACGAGGGGAGAGCGGTGGTCGGGGGAAGAAGGGGGCGAAAACCACGAACACACGCACACAAATCACGATACACAACGATCTCTCACGCCGGTGGCAACCGGTCCAACATAATCCCTAGGATCGGTGTTGGGCGAAGCTCTCTCTCCACTCCAACAACGGGGGACAAGGTGCTTGGTGAGACCTTGACGACTTGGGGGCGAGAAACCGAGAACCCAAGGCCTGGTACAAATTGAACACACTAGGAAAGATCCAAGAGGAGGGTGGATAATAGGGTGCCCCTTGGTAGGAGCATGAGACCAATAGATTGAAAGATCCTCAAAGGGGTGTCCTTAATCTATTATTATCCAAGTCTAGGGTTTACAATGGAGGTTGGGGGCTATTTATAGGCCAACCACATAAACAGGGGTATTTTAGGAACAGATAGCGAAATATAGAGAGGGTTACAAGGCGCTGGGCCGACTTAACACGATCAGGTCCATACACGTCCGGTAGTACCGGTCCAGCACGACCGGTAGTACCGCTTCCTGGCCCGGTAGCACCGCTTGTCGTCCTGGGACTTCACAAGGCGTCTTCATTGGTGGCGGTAGTCTGGTCCCAGTAATCCGGGTCCAGTCGATAGTACCGCCGGAGCAGAGTTTTGGCTTCGTTGGTGTCGCCCATTGGTGGCGAGCAGAGGGTGGTAGTCTTGGGCGGTAATGCAGTCGCAGTCCTAGAACCATTGGCGACAGAGAGCATTTGGTCTCTTCCGCCGGTGCTCCTCCGTTCTGTGCGTCCTTCTCTTCATACCTGATGATGCACAAGGTATGCGTATCAAGTAGCAGGCCATCCAAGGGTGTATCGAAGTCACACAAGGAGAGGAGCGAGTTCACATTAGCTTGAAGGAGTTTGGCTCGGGCGCGAGTCATGGGTCCACTTGGGGATCTCGTGGGAGTAGATGTAGTAGCGGTCGTAGGACGGGCTGCATCAGCTCCCCCCCTTGGGAAAGAGTCGTCCTCGACTCTTCGACCTTCTCAACTTCATCTTCTCCATGGTAGGGTGAGAGGTCCTTGACATTGAATGTCGAGCTCACAAGATACTTTGATGTTGGGATATCGATGATATAGGCGTTGTTGTTGATCCTCTTTAGCACCTTGAATGGTCCATCACCTCTTGGCTTGAGTTTGGAGTCGCGTTCCTTGGGGAAGCGGTCTTTACTCAAGTGTACCCACACAAGGTCGCCCTCTTCGAAGATTATCTCTTTCTTGTTCTTGTTTAGCCTTGATGCTTGGCGAAGGACTTGTTGCTCGATAGTAGCTCGTGTGTCTTCATGGAGTTTCTTCATTGTTTGGGCACGCTTGACAACGTCCATATTGGCACGTTCATGAAGTGGAAGTGGGAGGATATCGAGCGCGGTGAGAGGCTCGAAGCCATAGACGATCATGAACGGGCTCCTCATGGCGGTGGAGTGCTTGGCGCGGTTGTAGGCATTTTCGGCGTGTGGAATACATTCCTCCTAGTCTTTAAGGTTCTTCTTTATCAACACCCGGAGGAGTGTTCCAAGGCTTCGATTGACGACCTCGGTTTGTCCATCGGTTTGAGGATGCGAGGCGGACGAGAAGAGGAGCTTGATGCCGAGCTTGGCCATGAGAGTCTTCCAGAAGTAGCTCATGAATTTTACGTCGCGGTCGGAGACGATTGTTCTTGGTACACCGTGTAGCCTTATTATTTCCCTGAAAAACAAATTGGCTACATGTGAAGCATCATCGGTCTTATGGCACGGAATAAAGTGTGCCATTTTTTAAAAGCGATCCACTACCACAAATATAGAATCATGTCCATGTTTAGATCTAGGCAAGCCTAACACAAAATCCATGCTAATGTCCGACCAAGGTGTATGAGGAATAGGCAATTGCATATAAAGACCAAGGGGGTTGGACTTAGACTTAGCTTGGATACATGTAGTGCATCGTTGGACATGGCGCTACACGTCGCGTTTCATCTTTGGCCAAAAGTAGTGAGTGAAGAGCATGTCACACGTCTTGTCACGGCCAAAGTGACCCATAAGGCCTCCACCATGGGACTCTTGAAGAAGCAAAATTTGGAGAGACGACTTCGGAATGCAAAGCTTGTTTTGTTTGAATAGAAAACCCTTATGAAAATAGAAATCATCAATCCCTTTGTCTATTGAACATCTTGCAAAAATTGGTCCAAAGAAAGGGTCGGACGCGTACAAAGATTTGATGTCATCAAGACCCAAGACATTTATTTCGAGCCGTGTAAGAAGGTTTGTGTTTTTGCGAGACAAGGCGCCCGCTACCACATTTTCTTTGCCCTTCTTGTATTTGACAATGTAAGGAAAAGACTCCATGAATTCAACCCATTTGGCGTGCCTTTTACTCAAATTGGCTTGGCCCTTGAGATACTTCAACGACTCATGGTCGGAATGGATGATAAATTCTTTGGGCCAAAGATAGTGTTGCCACACTTGAAGGACTCGAACCAAGGCAAAAGGTTCTTTGTCATAAATGGGATAGTTAAGGCGTGCGCCATCAAGTTTCTCACTATGGTATGCAATAGGACGCCCGTTTTGCATAAGGACGCCACCAATGCCAATCCCACTAGCGTCACATTCAATCTCAAAGGTTTTAGTAAAATCCGGTAATGCAGGAAGTGGTGCTTCGGTGAGCCTCGTTTTGAGCTCATCAAAAGCCTTTTGTTGTGCTTTTCCCCAAACGAATGTGACATTTTTCTTGGTCAATTCGTTGAGGGGGCAAGCAATGGTAGAAAAATCTTTCACCAAACGACGGTAAAAGACATCCAACCCATGAAAACTACGAAGTTCACTAACATTGGTAGGGGTGGGCCAATCTCGTATGTCCTTAACTTTTGAGACATCAACTTCAATGCCATTAGAAGACACAACAAAACCAAGGAAAATCAGCTTGTCTTTTGCAAAAGTGCACTTTGGGAGATTAGCATAAAGCTTTTCATGATGAAGGATTTGAAGGACCTCCTTAACATGAGTAACATGCTCCTCTAGTGACTTGCTATAGACAAGGATATCATCAAAGTATACGACTACACTCTTCCCAATGAGAGATCTCAAGATGTGGTTCATGAGGCGCATGAAGGTAGATGGGGCATTTGATAAGCCAAAAGGCATAACCAACCATTCATAGAGATCAAGCTTGGTCTTGAAGGCGGTTTTCCACTCATCACCTTCAGCTATGCGAATTTGATGGTAACCACTACGAAGATCAATTTTCGAAAATATAGTGGCTCCACATAACTCATCAAGCATGTCATCAAGACGCGGTATAGGATGTCGATAAGGCACGATGATAGCATTGATTGGACGACAGTCCATGCATAACCGCAGCGTATCATTCATTTTTCGAACTAGAATCACGGGGACCGCGCTTGGGCTAGTGCTTACTTGGATCAAACCTTTGGAGACGAGTTGGTTGATTTGACGTTCTATCTCCTTCGTCTCTTCCGGTTAAATGCGATCTGTGGCGCGGTTTGGGAGTGGGCGTCGGGTGAGGTCGTCATGCGGTGCTCGATTCCACGAAGTGGAGGAGGTCGTCATGTGCTCGATTCACCATGGAGGAAGTCCATGAGGAAGCTCTTCGGGGAATACATCTTGGAATTCTTGCAAAATAGCCATCAAAGAAGGAGGAACATTTGTCAAGTCATTAGTTCCTTGCGATAGTCCCTTGCAAATAAGGACATAGTGCAAGATGGATGGGTTGTTCCGCACTTCTCTCATCTCACGTTTGGTGGCAAGAAGAACACTCTTAGTTTTTCCACTCGAGTTTGGCTTGTGCCACTCACTCAGTATGGTGTGGTTCTCTCGCTCACCACTCTTCTCACAAGGTGTTTTTGTGTATTGCGCCCTCGCTAAAGCCTTTGCATTGTCCGCAATTATTTGGCTAGGAGTTATTGGTTGCAACACACAAGTTTTATCAAGCCATTTGAAGGTGTAAGTGTTTGAGTGACCATCATGCAAAGCACGCTTGTCATATTGCCACGGCCTTCCGAGCAACATATGGCAAACCGTCATTGGGACCACGTCACATTCCACCGTGTCCTTGTAGGGTCCAATTGAGAACGTTATCGAGACAGTGTGCTTGATCTTGACGGATCCATGGTCACTTAGCCATTGTATATGGTAGGGGTGTTTATGCGGATGGAGGGTGAGGTTGAGTTTCTCACACAATTCCGTGCTTGCAAGATTGTGGCAACTCCCTCCATCGATGAAAACTTTGATGGACTTCCCATTGATGCCGGCACGAGTTTGGAAGATGTTCGAGCGTTGGTCATCATTCTCATTGGCTTGTGTAGTTAAGACCCTTGTGACCACAAGCGATGGACTTGCGTCATGCTCACACAGAAGAAGTTCTTGGTCCTCTTCCAAATGTTGCCTTGCCATGGCTTCCTTGACCCTTGCATCAAACTCTTCTTCACTCAAGTATTCTTCATCACCGTTGTCATGGATGAACAAAACTTTCTTGTTTCCACATGCGTTAGACTTGTGCCCTTTGCCTCCACACTTGTAGCACTCACCATTGAATGGTTGATCATCCCTTGTGTATTTGCCACTTGGGGGCTATTTTCCTTGAGGGAGTGTTGGCTTGAAGGGAAGCTTGGTGGTACTTGAGGAGCTTCCACTTGGTGTTTTTGGAGTAGTGGTTGGTGCTTGCTTGTAGGTGAATCGTCTTTGGCTTGTTGTACTTGATGTCCTCTTGCATGGCCTCGGCCTTTGATGCGATGTGCACAAGCTCAACCATGTTGTTGTACTTTTGGAACTCGGTGATGCGCTTGATGGGATGGTTCAAGCCATTAAGGAAACGTGCCATTGTTTGTTCATCTCGCTCTTCAATGTTGGCACGGATCATGTTGAGCTCCATTTGCTTGAAGTACTCTTCCACGGTCTTTGTCCCTTGACTAAGCGTTTGAAGCTTGTTGAAGAGGTTACGCGTGTAGTGCGAAGGAACAAAGCGGGATCTCATATGGGCCTTCATATCTTGCCAAGTTGATATTGGAGGTTCTTCTTTTGCTTCTCGAGCGAGTTGGACTTGTTCCCACCAAAGGTTGGCATACTCATCAAACTCGAGGGATGCCATGGACATCATCTTCTCATTGATATAGTTGTGCATGCGGAAGATCTTGTCGACCTTGAGTTCCCACGAGAGATATTCCTCGGATTCATTGGAACCGGTGAACTTGGGCATGGTGAATTTGAGCTTGCCGAAAGTTTCTTCTCCATTGCGGTTCCGGTTGCGGCGGTTGCCATGATTTTGGCGGTCATCATCATCATCCGAGCTCTCATGTCGTGCTTGGTGATGGTTGCGTTGCTCTTGCGGTTGTTGAGGTGTCGCGTTTGGTGGTGGAACTTGGTTTTGACGATGAGCTTGGGGAGCTTGCTCGTGCGCGGTTGAGGACGAGGAGGAGGTTGTGCATCCTCATGACGAGCTTGGGGAGCTTGCTCTTGTTCTTATCGCCGTTGATGCCGAGGAGCATTGTCTTGCGCCATGTGGCGAGGAGGACGTCGAGCCGCATGCGCAATGGGCTGCTCTCGTTCTTCTTGATGTGGAGGAGGCTCGTCATGATCATCATGTTGCCGACGTTGACGTTCATGTCGGCGATGATGCCTTGGTGGATCTTCGAGTGCTTCACGTCGACGGTGATCTTGTTCGTCCTCTTCGGAGGCTTCACTTGTTGTTGAAAGAACATGTCAACGGCGATGGGCTTGGTGGTCCATGCGAGGTTGCTCTTGTTGAATCACATGTGCCCTTGGTTGTGGCCGATTCGCTTCACATCGTGGAGGTCTTGCGGAGAGGTCACCATCATAGCTTGACGTTGCGGCGTGTCGCGGAGATGGTACCGCTTGAGAAGAGCTCATGGATTGAAGAACGGGTCCATCCCGGTGCCTTGAAGCGTGAAAGCGAGGTGCACTTGATTCACTTGAGGAGTCTTAGAGATGAGCTTGAGTCGCGTGGCTTGCTAGTCCATCAATGAGGCGTTGAAGCTTCTCATCCGTTGAGGTGAGTGCACGACCAAGAGCTTCATTTTATGACCGAGGTTGTGTTGCATGGCATGCATTTGTACGGACTTCTTGAGCGATTGTCGATGTTCTTGAATTCCACACGGGCCTCGCTAAATTGTTCATCTTGGCGCCGCTCAAGAGCTTCACAACAGTAGTTGAATTCTCCTCGGACCTTCCAATGGTCCCATCTTGTCATGAATTGAGTGTCGTCCTCCGTAGGTTGTGGTGGTTGGGACGGCTCGCCATTCCTGTCCATGATGCAAAGCCGACAAGGGTTGTATATGGAGAGTAAGGGTGCGTAGAGTTAGCCTTTTACCTCACCTTGGAGATTATATAAAACCAATTGCCACACAAATGAGTGAACGGCGTGCAAAGTGAAATGGCAAAGAACTCACACACAAATATGCTACAAATTTCAAAAGCTTTTGGTGGAAGGTTAGGATTATGGAAAACCAAATGAAACGATCCAAGCAAAAGGTTATTGTTCTAAGTGGTAAAGAACCAAAGATCAAAAGCAAAAGGATACGATCTACAGAAACATGGAAAAACGCACACGTGGAGAAAAAGGGGTTAACACGACTATGAAAATGAGCACAAAAGGTCCTAACGAAGACTACGCTCGGTTGTCGTGCCAACTCAAGGAGAGACCACAACTCGTTTGCCAAAAGAGAATAAGCAACGGATTTGTGCACTTGCCTTGGTGCGCTCTTTTCCTCTCTCTTGTTGGCTTACAAGCTTGGTATTCTCTTTGTATTGGGAGACTATGTATCTTGTTTTCTCTTTTTTTTTGATTCTTTTCCTTTTTCTCCCTTTCTATGCTACTATGTTAACTTTTGTATTTGGCCTCACACTCTCACTTTCCGAAGGCAAGTGCACAATGCTTAGACAAACACAAAATGAGTTGCTCTCATAGGATAGATACACACAAAGGAAGATATGGGGTTGTCAAAGTGGCGCAAGTTATACCTTTGGTATTGTTGACGACTTGCAACCGTTGGTGGGGATGATGTTCGAGTGTCGCGGTGTCGATGAGCGTGGGTGACTTTGATGCGGAAGCTTGTGTTAGATTGGCGACAAACACGCGAAACACGAACAAATTGAAGAGGGAAAAGTCGGCAAACGAAGTTGAGGTGGGAGTAGATGTAGTACCGTTCGTGGGACGGGCTGCATCACTACTTCATACGCGCTCTTCAATTTGTTCGTGTTTCGCGTGAGTTTGCTCAATTTCGTTTGCTGACTTTTGCACTTCACTTATTCGTGTTTCGCGTGTTTGTCGCCATTTCTGCAACTTCAGCAAGCGACACGCGACACTCAATCATCATACCCTCAAGTTGCAAGTCGTCAACAATACCAAAGGTATAACTTGCACCACTGCGACAGCCATATCTTCTTTTGTGTGTATCTCTCTAAGAGCAACTCATTTTTGTTTTCTAAGCATTGTGCCATTGGAGAGTGAGAGTGTGAGCCATGATAACCAAGGCTGAAAAGAAAAGAGAAATCAAACAAAAAGAAGCAACATCATGACATGATGGTCATGACAGCCCCAATGGAGAACAGGCCAAATGCAGTGGCGTGAATGAGACAAATGATGGCCAAAGCATCAGGTGTCTTGAAGCATGGGAACAAGAAAGTTTTGTTCATTCATGACATGGCGATGAAATGGTGATCATTTGAGTGGAAAAGGAAGAGTTTGATGGCGTCAGTGCGTGAGTGGTTCTTCTGGGCGTCGATGGCGGGGTCGTGGTACCGCTTGTACCGGTAGTGCAGTGATCGTCTTCGATCAGGTTGAGTCTGCGGCAATGGTTATGCTCCGGTTCCTCCGTCCATGGGTCCTTCTCTTTGTACGATGATGCATAATGTATGCGTATAGTAGCGAGCCATCAAGGTTGTATCACCGCCCCTCCTACGCTACTTCTGGCGACTCGCGGAAGCTCGAGGCGCCGCTTGAGTACTACCGCTCTGGGCGGTACTACCCGGTCTGACCGGTACTACAATCTGGCCCGAAAGCGCCTCAGTTATTGACGCCCTGTACCCCTTTCTATATTTTCCCATTTCGTTAAAACTACCCCACATTTATGTGGCTGGACTATATAGCCCCACCCTCTATTGTAAACCCTAGACTTGGATAATAATAGATTAAGGAACCCCTTGGAGGAACTTACATCTATTGGTCTCATCTCCTACCAAGAGCACGGATTATCCACCCCTCTTGGATCTTGCCTAGTGCGTTCAAGTTGTACAAGGCCTTGGGTTCTCGGTTTCGCCCCAGTCGTCAAGATCTCACCAAGCACCTCATCCCCGTTGTTGGCGTGGAGGCGAGCTTACCCCAACACCGATCCTAGAATTATGTTGGACGGTTGCCACGGCGTGAGGATAAGCGTGTATCGTGTTTTGCGTGCATGTGTTCGTGGTTTTCATCCCGTCCTCCCCGACCCGCTTTCCCTCGTTTCTCGTGGAATTCGTGAAAGATCGGGCCACCCAAGGGTTATCCGTAACATATTGGTATCAAAACCACGGTTGATCACGAATTTCCCCAATTTTCTTTGATCCCCCTTAAATCGAAAATCCCACCAAAAAGAGCCCCAATTTGCCTTGGATCGATCTTTGGATTTGGTGAGTTTTTCGTGGTTTTGGTCCATAGATCTGTTGCTTTTGGAGTCGATCTATAGCCCCTGTTGTTCCTAGCCCAGCCTTTAGGTCAGATCACCACGAATTTGAGGATTTTGTCAAGTTGATCTCGTTCCAGTTCCGTGCCTTGCGGTACTACCGGTTGTGCAAGTGGTACTACCGCAACTCACCGGTACTACCGGTTGCACAACCGGTACTACCGCTCGCCGGTACTACCGGACGTTGCCAGCGGTACTACCGCTCGCCTTTGACCGTGTTTCTTTGCTCATTTGACGCCTCAAATTCGTTTGCTGACTTTTCCACTTCCCTTGTTCGTGTTTCGCGTGTTTGTCGCCATTTTCACAACAGCTTCCGCATCAAAGTCAACACGCGCTCAACGACACCACGACACTCGAACATCTTCCACCACAAACGGTTGCAAGTCGTCAACAATACCAAAGGTATAACTTGCGCCACTTTGACAGCCCCATATCTTCCTTGTGTGTATCTATCCTATGAGAGCAACTCAATTTGTGTTTGTCTAAGCATTGTGCGCTTGCCTTTGGGAAAGTGAGAGTGTAAGGCCAAATACAAAAGTTAACATAGTAGCATAGAAAGGGAGAAAAAGAGAAAGAATCAAAAAAAGAACAAAAGAAAAATAGAAAAAGATACATAGTCTCCCAATACAAAGAGAATACCAAGCTAGTAAGCCAACAAGAGAGAGGAAAAGAGCGCACCAAGGCAAGTGCACAAATCTGTTGCTTATCCTCTTTTGGCAAACGAGTTGTGGTCTCTCCTTGCGTTGGCACGACAACCGAACATAGTCTTCGTTAGGACCTTTTGTGCTCATTTTCATAGTCGTGCTAACCCCGTTTTTCTCCACGTGTGTGTTTTCCGTGTTTTTGTAGATCGTATCCTTTTGCTTTTGATCTTTGGTTCTTCACCACGTAGAACAATAACCTTTTTCTTTGATCGTTTCGTTTGGTTTTCCACAATCCTAACCTTCCACCAAAAGCTTTTGAGAGTGGTAGCATATTTGTGTGTGAGTTTCTTGCCCATTTCACTTTGCACGCTTTTCGCTCATTTGTGTGGCAATTGGTTTGATATAATCTCCAAGGTGAGGTAAAAGGCTAACTCTCCGCACCCTTATTCTCCATATACAACCCTTGTTGGCTTTTCATCATGGACAGGCATGGAGAGCCATCCCAACCTGACAACCTCAGGAGGCGACACACAATTCATGAAAAGATGGGACCATTGGAAGGTCAGGAGAATTCAACTACCGTTGTGAAGCTCTTGGCGCCAAGATGAACAATTTAGCGAGGCCCGTGTGGAATTCAAGAACATCGACAACTGCTTCGAAGAAGTCCGTGGCCAAATGCATGCCATGCAACACAACCTCGGTCATCAAAATGAAGCTCTTGGTCGTGCACTCGCCTCAACGGATGAGAAGCTGCAACGCCTCATTGATGGACTAGCAAGGCCACGCTCGCGCGAATCAAGCTCATCTCGGCACTCCTCAAGTGAATCAAGTGCACCTCGCCATCACGCTCCAAGGCACCGGGATGGACCCGTCCTTCAATCCATGAGCTCTTCTCAAGCGGTACCATCTCCACGACACGCCGCAACGTCAAGCTATAATGGTGACCTCTCCGCAAGACCTCCAAGACGTGAAGCGAACCGGCCACAACCAAGGGCACTTGTGATTCAACAAGAGCAACCTCACATGGTGCACCAAACCCATCGCCGTCGGCATGTCCTATCAACAACAAGTGAAGAGGACGAACAAGATCACCGTCGACGTGAAGCGCTCGAAGATCCTCCAAGGCGTCATCATCGACATGATCGTCCACGTCGACAACATGATGCTCATGACGAGCCTCCTCCACATCAAGAAGAAGAAGAGCAGCCCATTGCGCATGCGGCTCGACGTCCTCCTCGCCACATGGCGCAAGCCAATGCTCCTCGGCATCAACCATGGCAAGAACAAGAGCAAGCTTCCCAAGATCGTCGTGAGGATGCACAACCTCCTCCTCATCCTCAACAGCGACAAGAACAAAACGAGCAAGCTCCCCAAGCTCGTCGTCAAAACCAAGTTCCACCATCAAACGCGGCTCCTCAACAACCGCAAGAGCAACGCAACCATCACCAAGCAAGACATGAGAGCTAGGACGATGATGATGACCGCCCAAATCATGGCAACCGCCGCAACCGGAACCGCAATGGATAAGAAACTTTCGGCAAGCTCAAATTCACCATGCCCAAGTTCACTGGTTCCAATGAACCCGAGGAATATCTCTCGTGGGAACTCAAGGTCGACAAGATTTTCCGCATGCACAACTATAGCAATGAGAAGATGATGGCCATGGCATCCCTCGAGTTTGATGAGTATGCCAACCTTTGGTGGGAACAAGTCCAACTCGCTCACGAAGCAAAAGAAGAGCCTCCAATCGCAACTTGGCAAGATATGAAGGCACATATGAGATCACGCTTTGTTCCTTCGCACTACACGCGTGACCTTTTCAACAAGCTTCAAACGCTTAGTCAAGGGACAAAGACCGTGGAAGAGTACTTCAAGCAAATGGAGCTCAACATGATCTGTGCCAACATTGAAGAGCGAGATGAACAAACAATGGCACGCTTCCTCAATGGCTTGAACCATCCCATCAAGCGCATTACCGAGTTCCAAAAGTACAATAACATGGTTGAGCTTGTGCACATCGCATCAAAGGCCGAGCGTCAAGTGCAAGAGGACATCAAGTACAACAAGCCAAAGACGTACTTCACCTACAAGCAAGCACCAACCACTACTCCAACAACAGCAAGTTGAAGCTCCTCAAGTACCACCAAGCTTCCCTTAAAGCCAACACTCCCTCAAGGAAAACAGTCCCCAAGTGGCAAACACACAAGGGATGATCAACCATTCAATGGTGAATGCTACAAGTGTGGAGGCAAAGGGCACAAGTCGAACGCATGTGGGAACAAGAAAGTTTTGTTCATTCATGACAACGGCGATGAAGAATACTTGAGTGAGGAAGAGTTTGATGCAAGGGTCAAGGAAGCCATGGCAATGCAACATGTGGAAGAGGACCAAGAACTTCTTGTGTGTGAGCATGACGCAATTCCATCGCTTGTAGTCACAAGGGTCTTGACTACCCAAGTCAATGAGAATGAAGACCAATGCTCGAACATCTTCCAAACTCGTGCCGGCATCAATGGGAAGTCCATCAAAGTTGTCATCGATGGAGGGAGTTGCCACAACCTTGCAAGTACGGAATTGTGTGAGAAACTCAATCTCACCCTCCATCCGCATAAACACCCCTACCATATCCAATGGCTAAGTGACCAAGGATCCGTCAAGATCAAGCACACCGTCTCGGTGACGTTATCAATTGGGCACTACAAGGACACGGTGGAATGGGACGTGGTCCCAATGACGGTTTGCCATATGTTGCTCGGAAGGCCGTGGCAATATGACAAGCGTGCTTTGCATAATGGTCACTCAAACACTTACACCTTCAAATGGCTTGATAAAACTTGTGTGTTACAACCAATGACTCCTAGCCAAATAATTGCGGACAATGCAAAGGCTTTAGCGAGGGCGCAATACACAAAAACACCTTGTGAGAAGAGTGGTGAGCGAGAGAACCACACCATAGTGAGTGAGAGCTACAAGCCAAACTCGAGTGGAAAAACTAAGAGTGTTCTTCTTGCCACCAAAAGTGAGATGAGAAGTGCGGAACAACCCATCCATCTTGCACTATGTCCTTGTATGCAAGGGACTAGCGCAAGGAACTAACGACTTGACAAATGTTCCTCCTTATTTGATGGCTATTTTGCGAATTCCAAGATATATTTCGAAGAGCTTCCTCATGGCCTTCCTCCTCTTCGTGGAATCGATCGAGCACCTCGACCTCATGGCGCCCCACTCCCAAACCGCGTCGCGTCTGCAAACCGGAAGAGACGAAGGAGATCGGCGCCAAATCAACCAACTCGTCTCAAAGGTTTGATCCAAGTAGCGATAGCCAAGCGGTCCCGTGATTCTAGTTCCAAAAACGGATGATACGTTGCGGTTATGCATGGACTGTCATCCAATCAATGCTATCACCGTGCGTTATCGACATCCTATACCGCGTCTTGATGACATGCTTGATGAGTTATGTGGAGCCACTATATTTTCGAAAATTGATCTTCGTAGTGGTTACCATCAAATTCGCATGGCCAAAGGTGATGAGTGGAAAACCGCCTTCAAGACCAAGCTTGGTCTCTATGAATGGTTGGTTATGCCTTTTGGCTTATCTAACGCCCCATCTACCTTCATGCGCCTCATGAACTGATGCAGCCCGACCTACGGTCGTTACTACATCAAGGTCTCCAACTTACGCCAAGTCGTCATGGACTCCAAAGGTGAATCCGTTCCTCTATGCGAGCCCCCTTCCTGCCCTATTGAATGGTATGCTACTTCATACTCCGTCACATATGCATGATAGGTTCACACCGACCAGTACGGAGGCAAGGAGGAAGCTTGGAACATCAAGCCCGACAAGGCGGAGGCTTGGAAGAGCGGAAGAAAGGCAGTCGGCAATGCCAGTCCAAGAGGTACTACCGGTTGTCGAAACGGTACTACTGGCCGGTACTACCGCCCCTTCTACCGTTTACTCTTGATGGCTCCGGATGCTCAAAACCATAAGCGGTACTACGGTCCCAGGCGGTACTACTGGGACAACGATACTACCGCACCTCCTACCGCTACTCTGAGGCGCCTCCGGCGAAGCTCCAGGCCCTCAGCGGTACTACAGGTGATGACCGGTACTAGGTTCCCAAGTCCCAGACTACCGGTCATGTCGATGCTGCAGCGCACTAGTTGAGCCACTGACCCATGTATCCCCCTTACTTACCTATTCGCCTAGTTTATCCCCAAACTACCCTTGTCTAGTGGCTGACCTATAAATAGAGCCCCTACCCCTCATGTATCCCTTAGGCATAGATGATAGACTAAGACAACCCCCATTGTGGAATCTCTAGTTTTGCCTCATCCCCTTTACCAAGGGGACCGACTATCGTCACCAATCTCGATTCGACTTTGCATCACGCATCCATCGTTGAACAAGGCCTTGGGTTCTCGGTTTCTCGCCCAAAAGTCGTCAAGACCCTCCTCAAGGTGTTCTTCCCTCCGATGTGGATTTGAGAACGTTGACCGATCTTTCCTTGCGAGGATTCTATCGGACCGATGGCCGCCGTTCGGGAGCAATCGGCCTTGTATCGTGTGAGTTTTGCGTGTGTTCATCGTGTTCTTCGCGAGGTGTGTGTTCGCTTCCGCTACCTTCTCCCTTTCCCCGCGCTTTCCCATCGATTTGACCACGAGATCCGTGAAAATCGGGAACCCAAGAGGTTAACCCCTCCATCATCTGGTATCAGAAGCTTTTGGTTGCCACGGATTTCTCATCGATTTGGTCTTTTCCCCATAAATTCGAAAATTCCACCAAAAACAGCCCCAATTCGTGTTTTGGATCGATCTGTGATTTGAGTGCGTTTTGGTAGGTTTTGATCCGTAGATTGCTTGCTAAACTTGTTGATCTACCTTCCTTTGCGTTCCTATGGCCTAATCCCTTGATTTTCCCCTTCGATTTGGTGCTTTTCTTGAAGATTTTCTGCCCAAATCACCCAAAAATCGCGAAAACGAGTCAAAACTGGGAGTTTCAGGTCCAAGCGGTACTACCGGGCCCAAAAACCGGTACTACCGCACTTAACCGGTACTACCGGGCCAAAACAACCGGTACTACCGCCCATCTGAGATCCAAAACAGCAAGTTCCAGATTTCAGCCTCTCACCGTTTTGGGCATAACTTTTGCATACGAACTCGGATTTTGGTGTTATTTAGCTCGTTTCGAAGAGGAGAAGGAGCCCTACATCATCATCCACGTGGTTCATGCTATCTACTCCATCCAAATTCCGTGAGCAAGGCTGAATCCAATAATAAAGGGTGAAGATCGTCGACGAAAGGTATAAACATTCCGCGACTTCTCCCCACTTGCATTCCTTTGTGAACCCCACTATCTTTGCGAGCAACAAACACCTATTGAGACTAGTTCCTCTTATGATTGCTTGGGCTATGCACATTTGATACCTTGTAGAATTCCGAGCAAACATTGTGAGCGCTATCTCATATAGTTATCTTGTATAGTTGTTGGCACAAGGAAGAGGCAAGTGAAAAGAAAAGAAAGAAAAAGAAAAAGAAAAAGAAAAAGAAAAAGAAAAAGAGAAAAAAAATATAGAAAAAGAAAAAGAAAGAAAAAAGAAACAAATATACATGTGCCTCATAGAATAGGAAGCGCAAGCTCGATGAACATCATATAGGTGGTATTTATTGTGCATATCTTGTAGCCCACCAATTTTGTGCAATCGAACTAGCGTCTCTCCTTGTACTTGTGTGAAACGAGCTTATAGTCTTCGCTAGGTAATCATTTGATTCTTAGCTCACTTTCTCCGTCGCACAAGTCCCATTTTTCCCACCGTGTGTGTTTCCTTGTACATATTTCCTATCTTGTGGATTAACTTGTTTTGCTTTGTGATCATTGTGGTTCTTTACTTGCCATTACAACATCTTGATTTCGGATTGGTTCTTGACATGCCATTTTCCATACCTATCCACCATAGGCCTTGTGTGTGTGTTTTTTTGTTGGTAGTTGGTTTTGGTGTTCCGCGTGAACTTCACTTTGCTTGGTTTATTGCTCTCAAGTGTGGACACTTGCACGATACGATCTTCTAAGGTAAAGTAAGGTTTGACGTTGTATCCCTAAAACCCTCTACCACTTCCATATACAACACTTGGTCTTGTGAAGCATGTCTAGGGACTCCGGGACCGAGGATAATTTCTATGAAGAATCCACGATGAGCCACCATGCCTATGTCTCCACAAGCATGGATAACATGATGGAGCACTACACCAACAACGGCTCTACATGCTTGGGTGACATGGAGTGCTACAACAACAACTCCCCAAGCATGGGCGACTTCAAGAACGACAACGACAAGCTCCTCAAGTCGCACCGGCCAAGACTGAGCGTACACCTCGAGTACGCCAAGGTCCACCATGAAATGGACAAGTTCGAGAGCGACCTCCACAATTTCAAGAAGGACATGTATAATGACTTCGACAAAAACATGAGCATGGTCGCCAAGACTAATGATGCCTTGTGCTCATTAGAAGAACTTATAAGGAAGCGTGCCAAGGACAAGGGCCATCGTCATGAGCGTCATATGGATGACCAAGTGTGCCACCTACATCAACCATCGGCAAGGCACGCCAATGACCTCCGTCGACACCATCACAAGGCACCTTCAACTTCTTGTGCCACCACCAAAATGGCACCAAGAGCAAGCCTTCGTCCACGCCAACAAGCTTCAACGACTACGCTTGCATTTGAAGACCTCATGAACGAGGAAAATGAAGACCTCTACTTCGCCAAGTTGGATAGCATGAGCCTACCTCCACCACTACTATGAGATGGCCACAAGACGGTCGAGCATGGGATTTTCCCTTTGACCATGGAGGAGAGCGATGATGCCCACCTTATGGCATCCAACTTTGAAGGCGAAAAGGTCAAGAATGGTGAGCATGGGATTTTCCCTTCACCAAAGGAGGCGCATGGAGTTGAGGAAACCGAGCCTACCCCCATATGCTTGAGTGATGATGTGGTATCAATCCCATGTGAGTATGAGAGCCACTTAGCCCACTTGAGTGAGAACAAGAGTGAGACGAGTGACTCCACCTTATGTGAGATTGAGTGCTTCCACTTGGAGGGCATGAGTGATACTCCTAGTGAGTTGAGAGTGGTAGTTGATAGGTCAAGTGAGACCATTTCGATTTCTAACAACTTACCCTCTACCTCTAGTGTGTTCTCTTGTGTTGTGCTAGGTTCCATGGAGGAAGATTCCCGAAGCTATGAAGCAATGATGCCTCAATTGGAGAAGATGTACATGGTGCACGAAGATGATGCTACGCGATGGCTACATTAAGAAGACGAAGTCGTCCACAAGGAGGCCACTACTTCCACAACACCCACTTCATATGAGAGGTATGAACAAGGTAACAATAAGGGTGTTGATGATGCCATGATCCCACTAGTGGACATGATGAATTGTGAGGATATGCATGCTATGGATGATACTTGTGACATTACATATGCTTCATCCATATTCCCATGTGATGCTTTGCCTTTGCATAATATTGATCATGTGGAATTGTTTGATTGCGAACTCATTGCCATAAACATGCCATGCTATGCATCTTGTGTGTATCCTCCAATTGCTTTGGACTTGCCTTGTCATGCTAGTCATTCAATTTCTCCCGTTGCTTGCGATAAGATGAATGCTTGCTATTTCACTTGTTTTGCTTGCAACAATATTGATCATATGCGTTCTAATGAGATGGCCCCCATAGCTTCCTCAATTTTTGGAGATTTTGATGATGGCCATGATAAGCATGTTCCCCACTTGCATACTCACCATGCATCTATTTCATACTTGATTGAAATTAATGGTGATGTGCACAAAGCACAAAAAGAATCGTCATGATGGATGATGTGTATCTCTACCATGCACACATGTTCTTCCTTTTACATATGATGTGTGTAGGTACCCGCAGGAGAATGTCAACCTCGGTTGAGCACGAGTTGACAAAAAGAGCTCTAGAGAGCATCCCACAAGTGAGTTCAAGATCGAACCCAGCTCTGATACCTTTTGCATGCTTTGCATCCTTCATGTTGGCAAATTGCTCTTTCATATGGTTTGATTGCAAGAATGTTAATGGTATTATCTCCCCTTGTGACATTCATGTTTCTTCGCATCTAGATAATGATGTTTTGTGTGTTGCACCAAAAATGTTGAACAATTTACCTTCTCGATGTTTTGTGTGCAACCACAATTCCTTTAAGAACATGTATTGTCATGAGAGCTTCCAAGAATCTCGTCTTGTTGTTGCAACAAACATAAGGACCACTTGCTCTTTCATTTGGTTTGTTTGCAAATATATTGTTTTTGCTTCCGCTTGGGATACTCATATTCCCATGATATTTGTTATCGATGATTTGTGTGTGACATCCAACATGTCGAACAATTTCTCTTTCCAATGGTTGGTTGGCACACATAATGATGTTGCTTTGGACATTCTTCCTTGCGTGTTTTTGCCGAATTCTCCTATTCTCGCATCAAGGACGTTGATCAAAATTGGAGTTTTTGAGTTCCCACATTTGTATGATGTTCAAACGATTTCCATGCACTTTGATCTTGCATATGCATTCCATTTTCTATACATGCATTGTACTAATAGTGTTGTGAACAAGAACGGACATGCCACATTTGACATGCTCCTCTATCACGCACGAAAATATTTTGCTTGGTCTTTGTTGTGTGAAGGTACAAGTGCATACACGTCAACCTCTACCAACCACGTGTTGACAAGAAGATCCGAAGAGAGTTACCTATGGCTACCCTTCATCGAGCTATCTCTACAAGCTAAGGTGACTTCCTTCTACTTGAGGACTCATGCAATAATCTTCATGAATTGGCTACGCTTTGAGTGTTGCTTTGTAGGCTTCAAGGAAGGTGAAGGAACATTGAAGTGTTGTCAAGTCAATCTTCCCGAGGACGACTATATGGTGAACCCCAGGATCAAGAAGGTCTCTCGACCGCGTCTACTTTGTGATGAACATGTAGAGTCGAGGCGACTCTTTTGAAGGGGAGATGATGCAGCCCACCTACGGTCGTTACTACATCAAGGTCTCCAACTTCGCCAAGTCGTCATGGACTCCAAAGGTGAATCCGTTCCTCTATCGAGCCCCTTCGCCTATTGAATGGTATGCTACTTCATACTCCGTCACATATGCATGATAGGTTCACTGTGACCGATCACGGAGGCAAGGGAGGAAGCCGGAACATCAAGCCCGACAAGGCGGAGGCTTGGAAGAGGAGACGGAAGAAGACAGTCGGCATGCCAGTCCAAGAGGTACTACCGGTTGTCGAAACCGGTACTACCGGTCAGCGGTACTACCGCCCCCTTCTACCGTTCGCTACTAATGGCTCCAACGGATGCTCCAAAACCGCAAGCGGTACTACCGGTCCCAGAGCGGTACTGAGACGGCCATGTACTACACCCTCTACCGCTGCCACAGGCGCCTCAAGCCAAGCTCCGGGCCCTCAAGCGGTCTTCGCTCCCGGGCGGTACTACGGTGACGGCCGGTACTACCGGTTCCCAAGTCAGTACTATCGGTCATGTCGATTGCTGCGCACTAGTTGGGCCACGACCCATGTATCCCCTTTACCTATTCGCCTAGTTTATCCCCCTACTACCCTTGTTTAGTGGTTGGCCTATAAATAGAGCCCCCACCCCTCATGTATCCCTTAGGCATAGATGATAGACTAAAGACAACCCCCATTGTGGAATCTCTAGTTTTGCCTCATCCCCTTTACCAAGGGGACCGACTATCGTCACCAACCTCGATTGGACTTTGCATCACGCATCCATCGTTGAACAAGGCCTTGGGTTCTCGGTTTCTCGCCTCCAAGTCGTCAAGACCCTCCTCAAGGTGTTCTTCCCTATCCGATGTGGATTTGAGGGAGCACGTTGACCAATCTTTCCTTGCGAGGATTCTATCGGACCGGTGGCTGCCGTTCGGGAGCAATCGGCCTTGTATCTTGTGAGTTTTGCGTGTATTCATCGTGTTCTTCGCGAGGTGTGTGTTCGCTTCCGCTACCTTCTCCCTTTCCCCGCGCTTTCCCATCGATTTGACCACGAGATCCGTGAAGATCGGGCACCCAAGAGGTTAACCCCTCCATCATGAACCATATTTTGAGATCTCTCATTGGGAAGAGTGTAGTTGTTTACTTTGATGACATCCTTGTCTATAGCAAGTCACTAGAGGGGCATGTTACTCATGTTAAGGAGGTCCTCCAAATCCTTCGTCATGAAAAGCTTTATGCTAATCTCCCAAAGTGCACTTTTGCAAAAGACAAGCTGATTTTCCTTGGTTTTGTTGTGTCTTCTAATGGCATTGAAGTTGATGTCACAAAAGACAAGGACATACGATATTGGCCCACCCCTACAAATGTTAGTGAACTTCGTAGTTTCCATGGGTTGGCTGGCTTTTACCGTCGCTTTGTGAAAGACTTTTCTACCATTGCTTGCCCCCTCAACGAATTGACCAAGAAAAATGTCACGTTCGTTTGGGGAAAAGCACAACCAAAGGCTTTTGATGAGCTCAAAAAGAGGCTCACCGAAGCACCACTTCTTGCATTACCGGATTTCACAAAAACCTTTGAGATTGAATGTGACGCTAGTGGTATTGGCATTGGTGGCGTCCTTATGCAAAATGGGCGTCCTATTGCTTACCATAGTGAGAAACTTGATGGCGCACGCCTCAACTATCCCATTTATGACAAAGAACTTTTTGCCTTGGTTCGAGTTCTTCAAGTGTGGCAACACTATCTTTGGCCCAAAGAATTTATCATCCATTCCGACCATGAGTCGTTGAAGTATCTTAAGGGCCAAGCCAACTTGAGTAAAAACGCATAAAATGGGTTGAGTTCATGGAGTCTTTTCCTTACATTGTTAAATACAAGAAGGGCAAAGAAAATGTGGTAGCGGACGCCTTGTCTCGCAAAAACACAAGCCTTCTTACACGACTCGAAGTAAATGTCTTGGGTCTTGATGACATCAAATCTTTGTACGCGTCCGACCCTTTCTTTGGACCAATATTTGCACAATGTTAAATAGACAAAGGGATTGATGATTTCTATTTGCATAAGGGTTTTCTTTTCAAACAAAACTAGCTTTGCATTCCGAAATCGTCTCTCCAACTTTTGCTTCTTCAAGAGTCCCATGGTGGAGGCCTTATGGGTCACTTTGGCCGTGACAAGACATATGACATGCTCTCCACTCACTACTTTTGGCCAAAGATGAAGCGCGACGTGGAGCGCCACGTCCAACGATGCACTACATGTATCCAAGCTAAGTTCAAGTCCAACCCCTTTGGTCTTTATATGACATTGCCTATTCCTCATGCACCTTTGTCGGACATTAGCATGGACTTTGTGTTAGGCTTGCCTAGATCTAAACATGGATATGATTCTATATTTGTAGTAGTGGATCGCTTTTCCAAAATGGCACATTTCATTCCGTTCCACAAGACCGATGATGCTTCACATGTAGCAAATTTGTTTTTCAGGGAAATAATTCGGCTACACGGTGTACCAAGAACAATCGTCTCCGACCGCGACGTAAAATTCATGAGCTACTTCTGGAAGACTCCTCTTCTCGTCCGCCTCGCATCCTCAAACCGATGGACAAATCGAAGTCTTGGCACACTCCTCCGGGTGTTGATAAAGAAGAACCTTAAAGACTAGGAGGAATGTATTCCACACGCCGAGTTCGCCTACAACCGCGCCAAACACTCCACCACCATGAGGAGCCCGTTCATGATCGTCTACGGCTTCGAGCCTCTCACCGCGCTCGATATTCTTCCACTTCCACTTCATGAACGTGCCAATATGGACGTTGTCAAGCGTGCTCAAACAATGAAGAAACTCCATGAAGACACAAGAGCTACGATCGAGCAACAAGTCCTTCGCCAAGCATCAAGGCAAAACAAGAACAAGAAAGAGATGATCTTTGATGAGGGCGACCTTGTGTGGATACACTTAAGTAAAGACCGCTTTCCCAAGGAACGCGACTCCAAGCTCAAGCCAAGAGGTGATGGACCATTCAAAGTGCTCAAGAGGATAAACAACAACGCCTATATCATCGATATCCCAACATCAAAGTATCTTGTGAGCTCGACATTCAATGTCAAGGACCTCTCACCCTACCATGGAGAAGATGAAGTTGAGAAGGTTGAAGAGTCGAGGACGACTCTTTCCCAAGGGGGGGGGAGCTGATGCAGCCCATCCCACAAACGCTACTACATCTACTACATCTACTCCCACAAGCTCCCCAAGTGGACCCATGACTCGCGCCCGAGCCAAGCTCCTACAAGCTAAGGTGAACTTGCGCCTCTCCTTGTGTAACTTCGATACACCCTTGGATGGCCTGCTACTTCAAACGCCTACCTTGTGCATCATCAGGTACGAAGAGAAGGACTGATGCAGCCCGTCCTACGACCGCTACTACATCTACTCCCACAAGCTCCCCAAGTGGACCGATGACTCGCGCCCGAGCCAAACTCCTTCAAGCTAAGGTGAACTCGCTCCTCTCCTTGTGTGACTTCGATACGCCTTTGGATGGCTTGCTACTTCATACCCATACCTTGTTCATCATCAGTCTGAAGAGGCGAACCCACGGGGACGGAGGAGCACCGGCGAAGAGACCAAACTCTCTGCATGCCCGGTACTACTCGGACCAGCGACCCGGTACTACCGCCCAATGCTACCGCCAACGACAGAAGGCCCCGGAGCTGCCACAATGCTCTCTATCACTGGCGGTACTACCGGCCCCGGATCCGGTACTACCAGGACCCGGTACCGCCCTCCTCTACCTCCCCCAGCGACGCCTTGGTAAGTCCCGGGCGACAAGCGGTACTACCGAGCAGTGCTACCGCATGACCGGTACTACCGGTCCCGCCGGGCGGTACTACCGCCAGCAGCAGACGCTTTCCGTAATATTTCGGCCCAGCGCCTTGTAACCCTATCCATATTTCGCTATTGGTTCCCAAACTACCCCTGTTTATGTGGCTGGACTATATATAGCCCCCACCCTCTATTGTAAACCCTAGACTTGGATAATAATAGATATTAAGGAAACCCTTTGAGGACTTATATCTATTGGTCTCATGCTCCTAGCAAGGAGCACCGGATTATCCACCCACCTCTTGGATCTTGCTTAAGTGCGTTCAAGTTGTACAAGGCCTTGGGTTCTCGGTGTCTCGCCCCCAAGTCATCAAGATCTCACAAAGCACCTCATCCCCCGTTGTTGGCGTGGAGAGCGAGCTTCGCCCAACACCCATCCTAGGGATTATGTTGGACCGGTTGCCACCGGCGTGAGGAGTAGGCGTGTATCGTGTTTTGGTGTGTGTGTTCGTGGTTTTCATCGCCTTCGATTTCTTCCCGACCACCTCGTTCCCTCATTTCTCGTGGAATTCGTGAAAGATCGGGCCAACCCAGGTTACCCCTAACAAGGACCCTTTGGGCGGAGGAGCCGGAAGCAACCCGATCCAGACGCCAGACGTACTACGGTTAGCTTGACGGTACTACCGGTTCAAGCGGTACTACTGCCCCGGCTAGGACACCACAGAGAGCCCAACCAAGGGCGGGCGATTCTGGTACTACCGCACGAGGACCGGTACTACCGTGGTGATTACCGCTCCCTCCTACCGCTTCTGAGCTAATCCGACGGAAGCTCGGGATTGCAGTACTCTACGCCCGGAGCGGTACTACGGATCTGACAGGTACTGGGTTACCTGACAGTACTACCGGCCCTGACTGAACCTGAACCCCTTCCTATATTTTATCTTCCTATATTTTACCTTTTCGTTCCTGTACCCAGCGCCCTGTACCCCTTCCTATATTTTACCTTTTCGTTCCGAAACTACCCCTGTTTGGCCCAGCGCCCTGTACCCCTTCCTATATTTTACCTTTTGTTCCGAAACTACCCCTGTTTATGTGGCTGGCCTATATAAAGCCCCCACCCTTTATTGTAAACTCCAGACTTGGATAATAATAGATTAAGGAACCCCCTTTGAGGAACTTACATCTATTGGTCTCAAGCTCCTACCAAGGAGCACTGGATTATCCACCCCCCCTCTTGGATCTTGCCTAGTGCGTTCAAGTTGTACAAGGCCTTGGGTTCTCGGTTTCTCGCCCCCAAGTCGTTAAGATCTCACCAAGCACCTCGTCCCCCGTTGTTGGTGTGGAGAGAGAGCTTCGCCCAACACCGATCCTAGGGATTATGTTGGACCGGTTGCCACCAGCGTGAGGGATCGGCGTGTATTGTGTTTTGCATGCGTGTGTTCGTGGTTTGCATTCCCTTCCTCCCCCGACCACCGCCTTCCCCTCATTTCTCGTGGAGTTCGTGAAACATCGGGCCACCCCAAGGGGTTACCCCGTAACAAGTAGCAGGCCATCCAAGGGTGTATAGAAGTCACACAAGGAGAGGAGTGAGTTCACCTTAGCTTGAAGGAGTTTGGCTCGGGCGCGAGTCATGGGTCCACTTGGGGATCTCGTGCGAGTAGATGTAGTAGCGGTCATAGGATGGGCTGCATCATTTGTGCACTTGCCTTGGTGCGCTCTTTTCTCTCTCTCTCTCTTTGTCTTACAAGCTTGGTATTCTCTTTGTATTGGGAGACTATGTATGTTTCTATTTTTTCTTCTTCTTTTTTTTTGATTCTTTTCCTTTTTCTCCCTTGCTATGCTACTATGTTAACTTTTGTATTTGGCCTCACACTCTCACTTTCCAAAGGCAAGTGCACAATGCTTAGACAAACACAAAATGAGTAGCTCTCATAGGATAGATACACACAAAGGAAGATATGGGGCTGTCAACGCGGCGCAAGTTATACCTTTGGTATTGTTGACGTCTTGCAACCGATGGTGGGGGTGATGTTCGAGTGTCGCGGTGTCGTTGAGCGCGTGGTGGCTTTGATGCGGAAGGTTGTGTTAAAATGGTGGCAAACACGCGAAACACGAATAAGTTAAAGAGGGAAAGTCAGCAAATGAAGTTGAGGCATCAATAGAAGAAGAAAATCTTTCTGTGTCGCGCGGTAGTACCGCCAGGTACGACCGGTAGTACCAGACGGCGGTAGTACCGCCTGCGCGACCGGTAGTACCGCTGGTCGCAGAACAAGAACGAGATCCACTTGACACAAACCTCAAATTCGTGGGAATCTGACTGAAAGGCTGGGCTAGGAACAACAGGGGCTATAGATCGACTCCAAAAGCAACATATCTATGGACCAAAACCACGAAAAACTCACCAAATCCAAAGATCGATCCGAAGGCAAATTGGGGCTCTTTTTGGTGGGATTTTCGATTTTAAGGGGGAAAAAAGAAAAATTGGGGGGAAATTCGTGATCAACCTTGCTCTTGATACCAAGATGTTATGGGGTAACCCCTTGGGGTGGCCCGATCTTTCACGAATCTCCACGGGAAACGAGGGGAAAGTGGTGGACGGGGAAGAAGGGGATGAACACCACGAACACACTCACACAAAGATCCCGATGAACTCACGCACACAAACACGATACACGCTGATAACTCACGCCGGTGGCAACCGGTCCAACATAATCCCTAGGATCGGTGTTGGGCGAAGCTCTCTCTCCACGACCAACAACGGGGGCGAGATGCTTGGTGAGATCTTGACAACTTGGGGGAGAGAAACCGAGAACCCAAGGCCTTGTACAACTTGAACGCACTAGGCAAGATCCAAGAGGAGGGTGGATAATAGGGTGCCCCTTGGAAGGAGCATGAGACCAATAGATGAAAGATCCTCAAATGGGTGTCCTTAATCTATTATTATCCAAGTCTAGGGTTTACAATAAAGGGTGGGGGCTATTTATAGGCCAACAACATAAACAGGGGTATTTTAGGAACAAATAGCGAAATATAGAGAGGATTACAGGGCGCTAGGCCGACTTAACACGATCAGGTCCACGCACGTCCGGTAGTACCGGTCTAGCACGTCCGGTAGTACCGGTCAACCGGTAGTACCGCTTCCGGGTCCGGTAGTACCGCTTGCAGTCCTGGGATTTCCGTTGGCATCTTCGATGGGGGTAGAGCGGTAGTGAGGCCGGTAGTACCGGTTCCAGTTTCGGTAGTACCGCTGGAGAAAGAGAGTTTTGGGCTTCTGTTGGCGTCTTCAGCGGGAAGCGGTAGCAGGGGGCGGTAGTGCCACGGGGCAATAGTACCGGTTACAGGTCCGGTAGTACCGCTGGAGACAGAGAGTTTTCTTTGGCTTCTTTCGCTGGTGTGCCTCCGTTCTGATGGAGGGGTTAACCTCTTGGGTGCCCGATCTTCACGGATCTCGTGGTCAAATCGATGGGAAAGCGAGGGGAAAGGGAGAAGGTAGCGGAAGCGAACACACACCTCGCGAAGAACACGATGAACACACGCAAAACTCACACGATACAAGGCCGATTGCTCCCGAACGGCGGCCACCGGTCCGATAGAATCCTCGCAAGGAAAGATCGGTCAACGTGCTCCCTCAAATCCACATCGGAGAGGGAAGAACACCTTGAGGAGGGGCTTGACGACTTGGGGGCGAGAAACCGAGAACCCAAGGCCTTGTTCAACGATGGATGCGTGATGCAAAGTCCAATCGAGGTTGGTGATGATAGTCGGTCCCCTTGGTAAAGGGGATGAGGCAAAACTAGAGATTCCACAATGGGGTTGTCTTTAGTATATCATCTATGCCTAAGGGATACATGAGGGTGGGGGCTCTATTTATAGGCCAGCCACTAAACAAGGGTAGTTTGGGAATAAACTAGGCGAATAGGTAAGTAAGGGAATACATGGCTGTGGCAACAAAGGTGTGAGCACACATGACCGGTAGTACTGCTCCAACCGGTAGTACCGGTCGTCACGTAGTACCGCTCCGGAGCGGTAGTACCGCTTGATCTTGGAGCATCCGTTGGAGCCGTCGATGCGCGGTAGGAGGCGGTAGTACCGTGACCGGTAGTACGTTACGACAACCGGTAGTACCGCTTGGACTGGCAGCTATCGACCTGCCTTCTTAGTCTCCTCTTCCAAGCCTCCGTCTTGTCGGGCTTGATGTTCCGACTTCCTCCTTGCCTCCGTACTGGTCGGTGTGAACCTATCATGCATATGTGACGGAGTATGAAGTAGCATACCATTCAATAGGGTAGGAAGGGGGCTCGCATAGAGGAACGGATTCACCTTTGGAGTCCATGACGACTTGGCGTAAGTTGGGGACCTTGATGTAGTAACGACCGTGGGTCGGGCTGCATCATCTCCCCTCCCTTCAAAAAGAGTCGTCCTCGACTCTCCATGTTCATCACGAAGTAGAAGAGGTCGAAGGACATCCTTGATCCTGGGGTTCACCATATAGTCGTCCTCGGGAAGATTGACTTGACAACACTTCAATGTTCCTTCACCTTCCATGAAGCCTACAAAGCTCGCGACAAAAGCGAAGCAACACTCAAAGCGTAGCCAATTCATGAAGATTATAGCATGAGTCCTCAAGTAGAAGGAAGTCACCTTAGTTTGTAGATATAGCTCAAAGAAGTGTAGCCATAGGTAACTCTCTTCGATTCTTCTTGTCAACACATGGTACATAGAGGTTGACGTGTATGCATTTGTACCTTCATACAACAAAGACCAAGCAACATATGTTTGTGTGTGATAGAGGAGCATGTCATTTGTGGCATGTCTTTTTGTCAACTCGTGCTCAACCGAGGTTGACATGATAATGCGGGTACCTACACACATCAAACACAAAAGGAAGAACGTGTGTGCATGGTAGAGATACACATCATCCATCATGACGTATCTCTTCTTGTGCAAATCACCATTAATGTCAATTAAGTATGAAATAGATGCATGGTGAGTATGCAAGTGGGGAACATGCTTATCATGGCAATCATCAAAATCTCCAAAAATTGAGAAAGCTATGGGGGCCATCTCATTATAACGCATATGATCAATATTGTTGCAAGCAAAACAAGTGAAATAGCAAGCATTCATCTTATCGCAAGCAACGGGAGAAATTGAATGACTAGCATGACAAGGCAAGTCCAAAGCAATTGGAGGATACACACAAGATGCATAGCATGGCATGTTTATGGCAATGAGTTTGCAATCAAACAATTCCACATGATCAATATTATGCAAAGGCAAAGCATCACATGGGAATATGGATGAAGCATATGTAATGTCACAAGTATCATCCATAGCATGCATATCCTCACAATTCATCATGTCCACTAGTGGGATCATGGCATCATCAACACCCTTATTGTTACCTTGTTCATACCTCTCATATGAAGTGGGTGTTGTGGAAGTAGTGGCCTCCTTGTGGACGACTTCGTCTTCTTCATGTAGCCATGGTGTAGCATCATCTTCGTGCACCATGTACATCTTCTCCAATTGAGGCATCATTGCTTCATAGCTTGGCGCTTCTTCATCCATGGAACCTAGCACAACACAAGAGAACACACTAGAGGTAGAGGGTAAATTGTTAGAAATCGAAATGGTCTCACTTGACCTATCAACTACCACTCTCAACTCACTAGGAGTATCGCTCATGCCCTCCAAGTGGAAGCACTCAATCTCACATAAGGTGGAGTCACTCATCTCACTCTTGTTCTCACTCAAGTGGGCTAAGTGGCTCTCATACTCACATGGGATTGGTACCACATCATCACTCAAGCATATGGGGGTAGGCTCGGTTTCCTCAACTCCATGTGCCTCCTTTGGTGAAGGGATAATCCCATGCTCACCATTCTTGACCTTGTCGCCTCCAAGGTTGGATGCCATAAGATGGGCATCATTTCTCTCCTCCATGGTCGAAGGGAAAATCCCATGCTCGACCGTCTTGTGGCCATCTCGTAGTAGTGGTGGAGGTAGGCTCATGCTATCCAACTTCGCGAAGTAGGCGTCTACATTTTCCTCGTTCGCGAGGTCGTAGAAGTCAAGCGTCGGCTTTGAAGCTTGATGGCGTGGAGGAAGGCTTTCTCTTGGTGCCATTATGGTGGTGGCACGAGTAGTTGAAGGTGCCCTATGATGGTGTCGACGGAGGTCATTGGCGTGCCTTGTCGATGGTTGATGTAGGTGGCGCACTTGGTCGTCCACATGACACTCGCGACGATGATCATTTGCCTTGGCACTCTTCTTGTGCTTGTGGTGCCTTCTTGAGCTTGCTTGAGCATTATGGTTGGTGCTCATCTTGAATTCTTCGTCTTTATGGCGAAGATGCCTTTGACGATGTCTTGTATCCTCTTTATGGTGGCGATGCTCATG
Source organism: Avena longiglumis (assembly GCA_030063025.1). Taxonomy (NCBI): domain Eukaryota; kingdom Viridiplantae; phylum Streptophyta; class Magnoliopsida; order Poales; family Poaceae; genus Avena; species Avena longiglumis. The sequence goes on from CP125977.1 coordinate 310,280,866, forward strand.
AGAGGATGTTTGTCGATGAAGAGTCTTGTTTCTTGGCGCCTCTTGATGCATATGATGTTTGGACGCCACTCTTGTTTCGATAGGAGTTGGAGCTTGGCGCCTTGGCGGTGATGAAGCTTGGCGCCTTGGAGATGGTAGAGCTTGACGCCATCTAGGTGGTGGCACATGTCTCCTTGGAGGTGAATCATCGAAGTAGGTGGTGCCCTTTGGTGTGGCACGCTTGGCCTTGAAGGTCATGGAATCTTGATGATGCGCCTCCTCTTGCTTGGCGTAGTAGGCTTCCATCTCCACACGGTGGAGGAATTCTTCATGGCTCATGGAGGAGCCATCAAAGTCGATGAAGTTCTCCGTGTCCTCCATGCTTGGCGAGGCATCATCGATGTCGCACTCGAAGTCGTCCATGCTTGGGGAGTAGTTGTTTGTGTAGTACTCCATATCACCCAAGCATGTGGAGCCATTGTCGGTGTAGTGCTCCATAGGCTCCATGCATGAGGAGCCATTGTCGACGTAGAGCTCCATGTCTTCCATGCATGTGGAGTCGTCGTAGATGTAGTGCTCCGGGTCCTCAAAGCATGCGGAGCCATTGTCGGTGTTGTGCTCCGTCATGTCCTCTATACTTGTGGAGTCGTAGTCATGGTGGCTCATCATGGATTCTTCATAGATATCATCCTCGGTTCCGAGTCCCTAGACATGATGCACAAGACCAAGTGGTGTATATGGAAGTGGTAGTGGGAGTTAGGGATACAACGTCAAACCTTACTTTACCTTGGAAGATCGTATCGCAAGTGGCCACACTTGAGAGCAATAAACCAAGCAAAGTGAAGTTCACGCGGAACACCAAAACCAACTACTAACCAAAAAACACACACACACAAGGTCTATGGTGGATAGGTATGGAAAATGGCATGTCAAGAACCAATCCGAAATCGAGATGTTGTATTGGCAAGTAAAGAACCACAATGATCACAAAGCAAACAAGTCAATCCACAAGATAGGAAATATGTACAAGGAAACACACACGGTGGGAAAAATGGGACTTGTGCGACGGAGAAAGTGAGCTAAGAACCACAAGATTACCTAGCGAAGACTATAAGCTCGTGTCACACAAGTACAAGGAGAGACGCTAGTTCGATTGCACAAAATTGGTGGGCTACAAGATATGCACAATAAGTACCACCTATATGATGTTCATCGAGCTTGCGCTTCCTATTCTATGAGGCACATGTATATTTGTTTCTTTTTCTCTTTTCCTTTTTTCTATTTTTTTTTTCTTTTTGGATCACTCTTTTTCTTTTATTTCTTTTTCACTTGCCTCTTCCTTGTGCCAACAACTATACAAGATAACTATATGAGATAGCGCTCACAATGTTTGCTCGGAATTCTACAAGGTATCAAATGTGCATAGCCCAAGCAATCATAAGAGGAACTAGTCTCAATAGGTGTTTGTTGCTCGCAAAGATAGTGGGGTTCACAAAGGAATGCAAGTGGGGAGAAGTCGCGGAATGTTTATACCTTTCGTCGACGATCTTCACCCTTTATTGTTGGATTCTGCCTTGCTCACGGAATTTGGATGGAGTAGATAGCATGAACCACGTGGATGATGATGTAGGGCTCCTTCTCCTCTTCGAAACGAGCTAAAGAACACCAAAATCTGAGTTCGTATGCAAAAGTTATGCCCAAAACGGTGAGAGGTGAACTGAACTTGCTGTTTTTGATCAGAATGGGGCGGTAGTACCGGTCTTTTGGGTCCGGTAGTACCGGATTTTGGACCCGGTAGTACCGCTTGGACCTGGGATGCCCAGATTTGACGCGTTTTCGCGATTTTGGGGTGATTTGGGCGGAAAATCTTTAAGAAAAACACCAAATCGAAGGGGGAAATCAAGGAATTAGGCCATGGGAACGCAAAGGAAGGTAGATCAACAAGTTTAGCAAGCAATCCACGGATTAAAACCTACCAAAACGCACTCAAATCACAGATCGATCCAAAACACGAATTGGGGCTATTTTTGGTGGAATTTTCGAATTTATGGGGAAAAGACCAAATCGAAGAGAAATCCGTGGCAACCAAAAGCTGCTGATACCAGATGATGGTGGGGTTAACCTCTTGGGTGCCCGATCTTCACGGATCTCGTGGTCAAATCGATGGGAAAGCGAGGGGAAAGGGAGAAGGTAGCGGAAGCGAACACACACCTCGCGAAGAACACGATGAACACACGCAAAACTCACACGATACAAGGCCGATTGCTCCCGAACGGCGGCCACCGGTCCGATAGAATCCTCGCAAGGAAAGATCGGTCAACGTGCTCCCTCAAATCCACATCGGAGAGGGAAGAACACCTTGAGGAGGGGCTTGACGACTTGGGGGCGAGAAACCGAGAACCCAAGGCCTTGTTCAACGATGGATGCGTGATGCAAAGTCCAATCGAGGTTGGTGATGATAGTCGGTCCCCTTGGTAAAGGGGATGAGGCAAAACTAGAGATTCCACAATGGGGGTTGTCTTTAGTCTATCATCTATGCCTAAGGGATACATGAGGGGTGGGGGCTCTATTTATAGGCCAGCCACTAAACAAGGGTAGTTTGGGAATAAACTAGGCGAATAGGTAAGTAAGGGGAATACATGGGCTGTGGCCCAACAGGTGCGCGCAGGCACACATGACCGGTAGTACCGGTCCGGCAACCGGTAGTACCGGTCGTCACCGGTAGTACCGCTCCGGGAGCGGTAGTACCGCTTGCGGTCTTGGAGCATCCGTTGGAGCCGTCGATGAAGCGGTAGGAGGCGGTAATCACTGACCGGTAGTACCGGTTACGACAACCGGTAGTACCGCTTGGACCTGGCAGCTATCGACCTGTATTCTTCCGTCTCCTCTTCCAAGCCTCCGTCTTGTCGGGCTTGATGTTCCGGGCTTCCTCCCTTGCCTCCGTACTGGTCGGTGTGAACCTATCATGCATATGTGACGGAGTATGAAGTAGCATACCATTCAATAGGGCAGGAAGGGGGCTCGCATAGAGGAACGGATTCACCTTTGGAGTCCATGACGACTTGGCGTAAGTTGGGGACCTTGATGTAGTAACGACCGTAGGTCGGGCTGCATCACGTTCACTGGGTCCTTCTCTTCGTACCTGATGATGCACAAGGTATGCGTATGAAGTAGCAGGCCATCCAAGGGTGTATCGAAGTCACACAAGGAGAGGAGCCAGTTCACACAAGGAGAGGAGTCATGGGTCCACTTGGGGAGCTCGTGGGAGTAGATGTAGTAGTGTTCGTAGGACGGGCTGCATCACCCAAGGTCTTGTACAACTTGAACGCACTAGCCAAGATCCAAGAGGTTGTGGATAATAGGGTGCCCCTTGGTAGGAGCATGAGATCAATAGATGAAAGATCCTCAAAGGGGTGTCCTCAACTATTATTATCCAAGTCTAGGGTTTACATATGAGGGGTAGGGCTTTATATAGGCCAACCACTTAAACATGGGTAGTTTTGGGATAAAACTGGAAATTGGGGCGAAACTGGGGGTTACATGGGCCAGGCCCAAAAGGCCTTGACTTGTCTGGCATCGAATAGGATGGAGACTCCGGTGTTGGGTCCGAGACTTGATGCAGACTGGAGACTCATTCGATCTCCGGACTGTCTCCGGAGGCTCTGGCTGTCCCGGGCTTGGTTCTTGTGGCCAGACCGGAGGAAGGTCCGGAGACTCTGGTGTAGGGGACCGGAGACTCCGGTCTACACCGGAGACTCCTGTGTGCAGAGGTCCAACAGCTTCTTCTCCTGGTCCTTCTTCCTTGGGGGCTTGGTGTGGTGATGTTGCTTCATAGCTGAGGATACACAACATAGTTGCATGAAGTAGCAAGCCATCCAAAGGTAGACCAAAATCACATGAGGAAAGGGGCGAGTTAACCTTGGCTTGTAGGAGCTTGGCTCGGGCGCGAGTCATTGGTCCACTTGGGGGACTAGGTGTTGTAGATGGAGGTGCGTCCGTAGGACGGGCTGCATTAGGTTACCACCAGATTCATATGAAATTGGAAGATGAATGGAAAACATCATTTAAAACTAAGTTCGGATTATATGAGTGGTTAGTGATGCCGTTTGGTTTAACTAATGCACCCAGCACTTTCATGAGATTAATGAACGAAGTTTTACGTGCTTTCATTGGACGTTTTGTGGTAGTCTACTTTGATGATATTCTAATTTATAGCAAATCTTTAGAGGATCATTTGGACTATTTACGTGTTGTTTTCAATGCTTTACGTGATGCACGTTTTTTTGGTAATCTTGAGAAGTGCACCTTTTGCACCAATCGAGTTGCGTTTCTTGGCTATGTTGTTACATCACAGCGTATTGAAGTGGATCCATCCAAGACTGATGCTATTGAGAATTGGCTGCAGCCCAAGACGGTCACACACGTGAGGAGTTTTCTTGGCCTCGCTGGTTTTTATAGACGCTTTGTCAAAGACTTTGGATCAATTGCCGCACCGCTGAATGAACTTACCAAGAAGGATGTGCCCTTTGTTTGGGGCGATGCACAACAACAGGCCTTCGTGATATTGAAAGATAAGCTAACAACAGGCCTTCATGATATCTTGTGAAGATCTCGTGCCAAACAACTTAACTATCATGTACTTTCGTTTCTTGGAACTATTCCTCACATACATGAGAATATGATGCTGCCTAAATCAGATGTATTTCTTACTCTTAGGAATGATGGACCAAGCATGGATGAGAGGGACAAGCATTGGAGCATGGCCATGCATGGAGATGGCAGCAAGCGTGTGATGATCCAAGAGAAGGCCACGGATAAAGATTTCAGAACTTTGAGGCCACCATAATGAAGAAAGAAGGCTTGGACGAAATATTCAAGATCAATACTTCACGAATTCGTCCATAGCTTAATATGGTGCTACGACACCTTTTACTTTGGGCTAGGCCCATGTAATTTTTGCAGGATTTTAATTAGCCACTTTTTAGAGTCCGTATTTGAGGGGAAAAGGACTTCTAGGGTTGGATTCGGCCACCACTTCCATGGCTGGCCGAAACCCCACCTTTTCGCCCTTAAATACTCCCCATAGCCATCCCCCTAGACTCGGATTTTGTTTAGACATTAAGTTAGCCATCATAGCAACTTCGCCAAGGCTCGAGCGACGTAGAGGCCTCTTGTACTTCGCACCTATTCAGGATCCCACCTCTTCAATAAAGCTTTCCTCTTAATCCGCAATATCTTGATTGCAATATTGGTTCTTACTTGTTCTCGATTTCATGTAGGAATTAAGACCCTCGCTGGTCAGGCTGATCGTGTTCACGCAGGATCGGTAACCTCCAGGAGATTGGCCTAGCGATTGCATTGGCGCTCGTGCTCGCACGTGTAGTCGGATCGTCAAGCCCGAACTCCACCAAATCGATTATCGCCATCTCATCGAAAGATCGGACACCTTTGCCCTATCAAGTGGTATCAGATTTCAGGTTGCTCGGTGAGATTTTACTGTTTTTCATAGATTAGATCTGTTTTTACCTATAACCCACGAAAAAGCCAAAAACACAGTTAGAGTTTAGATCCATCCCATAACCAATCTACGCCTCGCATTATCTTTTCAGTTTTTGCATTGTTGAATTTGTGTCTACATCGTCGCGTCGAGTTGCTGGTCTTAGTGTCTCGTCCCTTAGAGTTTCGAGTTCTGATCATACTAGTCACCGCCACACTCGCCGATCACCGCCACCATATTCCTCCACCATATTCCGCCGCCATATACCCAACCACCATAAACCCTAATACTCCGCCACCGCCTTCCTACCGCGACACACATCCGATCAGTTTTCCTGCCGCGGTACGAGTCCGAGTAGAGTTACTGTTTCCTAGTTATTTCTTTTGACTTTCCTTCTTTGTTGTTTCCGTATTCAGCTAAAAGTCCGTGTCGCGCTAAGAGTCCGGTCGTAAGTCCAGAAGGAGAGCAAAAAAAAAAGTCTGGAACCGCCTCCGAAATTTTTTTCTGGCTATACTATTTTTCGACTCCGAGGATCACTTTTCTCCATCGGCCGTTATAGCAATATTTTTTTGGCGTCTGCGCGCTTTCCGAAGCAAAATAAAAAAATTCGAAATTTTTTTTGGGGCTAACCTATTTTTAGACCCCGTAGATCAATTCTAGACACTCGCCATCATAGTGATTTTTCACCTCTCGGTTCGCTTTTCAGGGTGCCATATCATCATACAGTGCCTGTTGTGTCGCGTCGTGACATCGTTGGTGATCTAGGCTCGCGTCTCTAGTACGGTCTAGCCTAGGACCAGCACAGTACCGTCGTTGAGCATTCTTTCAACTTTTTCATTGCTGTTTTGATAATTGCTAACCCCCTTTGCTAAGCCTTCCCAGAGCTCCACAGATACTCTCCACGTGGGGTGTTTCGACTCCTGGTTATCGCTTGGTTCAATCTCTGGACCCACTGATCCTCGTGGTTGCACATCGCCTTTTCCTGCTGTTTGGTAAGAACTTGTAAGAGCTTTGTATATTGCTTGGCGGATTACGCGTGATTTCCACCATATTTCTGTACTATATACCTGTGCTTTTTAAGGACTAACCATGACACATACTTCGCGGACCCCTGCCACAATGACGAACGAAGAACTACATGCCCACTTCTCCGCGCTCTTGGTCAGTCGCGCTGAAGACGTGGATACGCGCCTCGGGGAGTTTGACACCAAGCTCACCAACGCCGTGGACAAGATCGATGGACTAGAGAAATCCTTCAACGCCAAGCTTGACGTTCGGTTCAAGGAGCTTCTGAACCGATTGCCCGCACCCGCACCGGCACCCACACATGGCGCACGGCGCATTCCGATCACGGGTCGGACTGCTGGTTTGGCTGCCGCCGCACCCCCGGCGACTCTTCTTTGCGGTCGACGTTCCTCGGACTTCATGCGCGGCATGCAACATTGGGGACGGATGACGGGTACTACGACCCGACGACGATCTGTTTGACGAGGAGGTTGAACAACCTCCACGGTACCTTTGGTCGTCCCGACATTACTACCGCAACGCCCACCCAGACGTGATGATGATCATGTTGCAAAGCTTAAATTAAATATTCCATCTTTTGAGGCTAAATATAATCCTGATGCATATCTTACATGGGAGATGGAAGTAGAACAACGTTTTGCCTGCTTAAAATATCCTGAGAATATGCGTGTTAGTCTTTGCTACATGTGAATTTACTAAATTTGCTTCCCTTTGGTGGTGCGAGTATTGTCGTTTAAATCCTACTACTATTCCTAGTACTTGGACTTTAAAACTGCTATGCGTGTTCGTTTTGTACCTCCCACTTATCAACGTGATTTACTAAAGAATCTGACACGCTTAGAGCAAGGAAAAAATTCTGTAGAAGAGTATTATCAGGAATTGCAAACGTGGATGGTTAGGTGTGGTCTTGTTGAATCTAATGAACAAATGCTTGCACGTTTCTTTGGTGGATTAAACAAGGGCATTCAGCACATATTAGATTATAAGGAATATAATTCTATCACTCGTTTGTTTCATCTTGCTTGTAAAGCTGAACGTGAAGTGCAGGATCGCCAAACACCATGGAGGAGGACTAATAATTCTGCAGGTCGCACATCCACTTGGACATCCCGACAATCAGCGCCTCCTCGTGATTCGCCTCCAGCTACTACCACATCCAAGGCCACCACAAGATTTCCAAATTTGCTTCTCCACCATCATCCAATGCTCCCGTCGTAGTGCATCTTCTATGGCTTCCACGGGTAAGACAAAGGATATACAATGCCGCAAGTCTTGGGGTTTTGGTCATATTGAGAGACAGGCACAACACAACATGTGATGATGGTGCGCGAAGATGGTCAATACGATTCATCGAGTGACTTTGATGAAGATACACTAGCCCTTATTTACGCTCGAGATGGAGACAATTCGATCTTGATGAAGAGCCGAGGTAATGGGAGTGAAGTGGCGATCAATACAAGAGCTTAATTACACAACGTGTGTTGTGTGCAATTGAGCAAATCTGAGCAAGATCAACGCCACAACCTGTTCCAAACACGTGGTGTTGTCAAGGAAAGAGCTATACGGATCATCATCGATGGAGGGAGTTGTAATAATCGCCGGTGTTGACATGGTAGAGAAGCTTGCGCTTCCAAGACAACGCCCACATTCATATTACATCCAATGGTTTGAGAGTTCTCGCAAGATCAAGGTAACAAGAACGGTACGCGTGCATTTTACTATTGGTACATATTCTGATTTTGTTGATTGTGATGTTGTACCTATGCAAGCTTGTTCTTTGTTACTTGGTAGACCATGGCAATTTGATAGAGAATCTGTTCATAATGGTAAAACTAATCACTATACTCTTATGCATGATGGAAAGAAAATTGGTCTAAAACCTATGACTCCCGAACAAATTTTAAAAGATGATCTTGCTAGAGCTAGTAGAGCTAAAACTGAGGAGAAAAATAAAAGTGAGAATCAGATTATTGCTGCAGATTTTATACCACCAAAGAACACTAAATCTGATTCTACACATGCTACTGAAATTCGTTTGAAGAGTCCATGTATGCTTGCAAATAAAATTGATATTGCTGAACTAGATGTAAACAATACTCAATGTTATGCAATTGTCTGCAAAGAGGTTTTGTTTTCATTTGAGGATATGCCTCGTTCTTTGCCACCCGCTGTTGCTAACCTTTTGCAGGAATATGAGGACGTCTTTCCCGCTGAGTTGCCACCAGGACTACCTCCTATTAGAGGAATTGAGCATCAAATTGACCTAATTCCTGGTGCCACATTGCCCAACCGCGCGCCATATAGAACCAATCCAGAGGAGACAAAGGAGATACGCCAAATTCAGGAACTACTCGACAGAGATCATATTCGTGAGTCCCTTAGCCCCTGTGTTGTTCCTATTATTTTGGTACCTAAGAAAGATGGTTCTTCGCGCATGTGTACTGATTGTAGAGCTATCAATAATATTACTATTCGATATCGTCATCCTATTCCACGTTTAGATGACATGCTTGATGAATTGAGTGGCTCTACCATGTTTTCTAAAGTTGATTTGCGTAGTGGTTACCACCAGATTCGTATGAAATTAGGAGATGAATGGAAAACAACATTTAAAACTAAGTTCGGTTTATATGAGTGGTTAGTAATGCCGTTTGGTTTAACTAATGCACCTAGCACTTTCATGAGATTAATGAACGAAGTTTTACGTGCTTTCATTGGACGTTTTGTGGTAGTCTACTTTGATGATATTCTGATTTATAGCAAATCTTTAGAGGATCATTTGGACCATTTACGTGTTGTTTTCAATGCTTTACGAGATGCACGTTTGTTTGGTAACCTTGAGAAGTGCACCTTTTGCACCAATCGAGTTGCGTTTCTTGGCTATGTTGTTACATCACAGGGTATTGAAGTGGATCCAGCCAAGATTGAAGCTATTGAGAATTGGCAGACCCAAGACGGTCACACAAGTGAGGAGTTTTCTTGGCCTTCTGTTTTTATAGGCGCTTTGTCAAAGACTTTGGATCAATTGCCGCATTGAATGACCTTACCAAGAAGGATGTGCCCTTTGTTTGGGGCGATGCACAACAACAGGCTTTCGTCATATTAAAAGATAAGCTAACACATGCTCCCTTACTCCAACTTCCTGATTTTACTAAGACTTTTGAGCTTGAATGTGATGCTAGTGGAATTGGTTTGGGAGGGGTGTTATTACAAGAGGGAAAACCTGTTGCATATTTTAGTGAGAAATTGAGTGGGGCTAGTCTGAACTATTCTACTTATGATAAAGAATTATATGCGTTGGATCGGACTCTAGAAACTTGGCAACATTATCTATGGCCTAAAGAGTTTGTTATTCATTCTGATCATGAATCTTTGAAGCATATTCGTAGTCAAGCTCAGTTGAATCGTCGTCATGCAAAGTGGGTTGAATTTATTGAGTCTTTTCCTTATGTTATCAAACACAAAAAGGGTAAAGATAATATTATTGCTAATGCTTTGTCACGCCGTTATGCTTTGTTATCTCAACTTGACTTCAAAATATTTGGATTGAAAACTATTAAGGAACAATATGTGCATGATGCTGAATTTAAAGATGTGTTGCAGAATTGTAGAGATGGTAGAACTTGGAACAAGTTCGTCTTCAATGATGGATTTGTGTTCCGTGCTAACAAACTATGCATTCCAGATAGCTCATTCGTCTTTTGTTGTTACAGAGGCGCATGAAGGAGGATTGATGGGACACTTTGGTGTCAAGAAGGCGGAGGATGTTCTTGCACACTTCTTTTTGGCCACGTGTCGTCGAGATGTTGAGAGATTTGTGTACGCTGCACTACTTGTCAAAAGCTAAGTCTCGCCTTAATCCACATGGTTTATATATGCCTCTTCCTGTTCCTAGTGTTCCTTGGGAGGATATTTCTATGGACTTTGTTTTGGGATTGCCACGAACACGAAGGAGGGATAGTATTTTGTTGTTGTGGATCGGTTTTCTAAGATGGCACACTTTATTCCTTGTCATAAACGGATGATCTTTGCATATTGCTGATTTGTTCTTTCGTGAAATTGTTCGTTTGCATGGTGTGCCAAATACTATTGTCTCGATCGTGATACTAAATTTCTTAGCCACTTTTGGAGATGTTTATGGGCTAAGTTGGGGACTAAATTGCTCTTTAGTACTACATGTCATCCCCAAATGATGGTCAAACAAGTAGTAAATAGAACTTTGTCTACTATGTTACGAGCTGTTTTAAAGAAGAACTTAAAATTGTGGGAAGAGTGTTTACCTCATATAGAATTTGCTTATAATCGTTCATTGCATTCTACCACAAAGATGTGCCCATTTGAGATTGTGTATGGTTTTGTTCCTCGTGCACCTATTGATTTATTGCCTTTACCTTCTTGATTGCAACATAATTTGGATGCTACACACGCTGAAATGATATTAAACTTGCATAAGACTACTAAAGATAACATTGAACACATGAATGCTAAGTATAAACTTCTTTGGGGATAAAGGGAGAAAGCATGTTGTGTTTGGCGTTGGCGATCTTGTTTGGTTACATTTGCGTAAAGATCGTTTTCTGATTTCGCAAGTCTAAGTTAATGCCATGTGTTCTGGTCCCTTTAAGGTGTTAGAGAAAATCAATGATAATGCATATAAACTTGAGTTGCTGCAGACTTTGTGCAGTTAGTCCTACATTTAACATTGCAGATTTGAAGCCTTACTTTGGTGAGGAAGATGAGATTGCGTCGAGGACGACTTCAATTCAAGAAGGGGAGCATGATGTGGACATCCCTACTATTGATACAACCATTGTACCTACAGCAACACACATACAAGGACCCATCACAAGATCTCGTGCCAAACAACTTAACTATCAGGTACTTTCGTTTCTTGGAACTATTCCTCAACAAAATAAAGAAGGCTTGGACGAAATATTCAAGATCAATACTTCACGAATTCGTCCATAGCTTAATATGGTGTTGCGACACCTTTATTTTGGGCCAGGCCCATGTAATTTTCGCAGGATTTTAATTAGCCACTTTTTAGAGTCCGTATTTGAGGGGAAAAGGACTTCTAGGGTTAGATTCGGCCACCACTTCCATGGCTGGCCGAAACCCAACCTTTTCGTCCTTAAATACTCCCCATAGCCGTCACCCTAGACTCGGATTTTGTTTAGACATTAAGTTAGCCATCATAGCAACTTCGCCAAGGCTGGAGCGTCGCAGAGGCCTCTTGTACTTCGCACCTATACAGGATCCCACCTTTTCAATAAAGCTTTCCTCTTAATCCGCAATATCTTGATTGCAATATTGGTTCTTACTTTTTCTCGATTTTAGGTAGGAATTAAGACCCTCGCTGGTCAGGCTGATCGTGTTCCCGCAGGATCGGTAACCTCCAGGAGATTGGCCTAGCGATTGCATTGGCGCTCGTGCTCGCACGTGTAGTAGGATCGTCAAGCCCGAACTCCACCAAATATATTATCATCATCTCATCGAAAGATCGGACACCTTTGCCCTATCAGGAACTCGGTGATGCGCTTGATTGGATGGTTCAAGCCATTGAGGAAACGCGCCATTGTTTGCTCATCACGCTCTTCAATGTTGGCGCGTATCATGTTGAGCTCCATTTGCTTGAAGTACTCTTCCACGGTCTTTGTCCCTTGACTAATCATTTGAAGCTTGTTGAAAAGGTCACGCCTGTAGTGCGAAGGAACAAAGCGGGATCTCATATGAGCCTTCATATCTTGCCAAGTTGAGATTGGAGGCTCTTCTTTTGCTTCACGAGCGAGTTGGACTTGTTCCCACCAAAGGTTGGCATACTCATCAAACTCGAGGGATGCCATGGCAATCATCTTCTCATTGCTATAGTTGTGCATGCGGAAGATCTTGTCAACCTTGAGCTCCCATGAGCGGTATTCTTCGGGTTCATTGGAACCGATGAACTTGGGCATGGTAAACTTGAGCTTGCCGAAAGTTTCTTCTTCATTGCGGTTCCGGTGTCGACGGTTGCCATGATTTTGGCGGCCATATTCATCATCCGAGCTCTCATGTCTTGCTTGGTGATGATGGCGTTGCTCTTGCGGTTGTTGAGGTGCCGCGTTTGGTGGTGGAACTTGGTTTTGACGAAGAGCTTATGGAGCTTGCTCGTGTTGTTGGCGCGGTTGAGGACGAGGAGGAGGTTGATGGTCCTCACGACGAGCTTGGGGAGCTTGCTCTTGTTCTTGTCGTGGTTGATGCCGATGAGCATTGTCTTGCGCCCTATGGCGAGGAGGACGTCGAGTCGCATGCGCAATGGGTTTATCTTCTTCTTCTTGATGTGGAGGAGGCTCATCATGATGATCATGTTGTCTACGTTGATGTTCATGTCGATGATGACGCCTTGGTGGATCTTCGAGTGCTTCACGCCGACGGTGATCTTGTTCGTCCACTTCGGATGCTTCACTTGTTATGGATAGAACACGTCGTTGATGATGGGCTTGGTGGTCCGCGTGAGGTTGTTCTTGTTGAATCACAAGTGCCCTTTGTTGAGGCCAGTTCGCTTCACGTCTTGGAGGTCTTGCGGAGAGGTCACCATCATAGCTTGACGTCGCGGCGTGTCACGGAGATGGTACCACTTGAGAAGAGCTCATGGATTGAAGACCGGGTCCATCCCAGTGCCTTGAAGCGTGACGGCGAGGTGCGCTTGATTCACTTGAGGAGTGTCGTGATGAGCTTGAGTCGCGCGATCGTGGCCTTGCGAGCCCATCAATGAGGCGTTGAAGCTTCTCATCCGTTGAGGCGAGGGCGCGACCAAGAGCTTCATTTTGATGGCCGAGGTTGTGTTGCATGGCATGCATTTGTCCTCGGACTTCTTCAAAGCGGTTGTCGATGTTCTTGAATTCCACGCAGGCTTCGCTAAATTGTTCATCTTGGCGTCGCTCAAGAGCTTCACAACGGTAGTTGAATTCACCTCGGATCTTCCAACGATCCCATCGCGTCATGTATTGTGTGTCGTCCTCCGGAGGTGGTGGTTGGGACGGCTCTGCATTCCTGTCCATGATGCAAAGCCGACAAGGGTTGTATATGGAGGAAGAGGATGCAGGGAGTTAGCCTTTTACCTCACCTTGGAGATTAGATCAAACCAATTGCCACACTTGAGAACTAATGGCGTGCAAAGTGAAATCGCAAAGAAACTCACACACCAATACGCTACAATTCTCAAAAGCTTTTGGTGGAAGGTTAGGATTGTGGAAAACCAAACGAAACGATCCAAGCAAAAGGTTATTGTTCTAAGTGGTAAAGAACCAAAGATCAAAAAGAAAAAGGATACAATCTACAAAAACACGGAAGAACGCACACGTGGAGAAAAACGGGGTTAGCAAAACTATGAAAATGAGCACAAAAGGTCCTGATGAAGACTACGCTCGGTTATCGTGCCAACTCAAGGAGAGACCACAACTCGTTTGCCAAAAGAGGATAAGTAAAAGATTTGTGCACTTGCCTTGGTGCGCTCTTTCCTCTCTCTTTTTGCCTTGGTATTTTTCTTTTGTTTTTTTATTCTTTTTCTCCCTCTTTTATACTACTATGTTAACTTTTGTATTTGGCCTCACACTCTCACTTTCCAAAGGCAAGTGCACAATGCTTAGACAAACACAAAATAAGTTGCTCTCATAGGATAGATACACACAAAGGAAGATATGGGGCTGTAAAAGTGGCGCAAGTTATACCTTTGGTATCGTTGATGACTTGCAACCATTGGTGGGGATGATGTTCGAGTGTCGCGGCGTCGTTGAGCGCGTGGTGACTTTGATGCGGAAGCTGTTATTAAAATGGTGACAAACACGCGAAACACGAACATGTTAAGGGAAATAGTCAGCAAACGAAGTTGAGGCGTCAAAGAGAAAAGAAGCACGGCCAGAGGCGGGCGGTAGTACCGCCAGGCACGACCGGTAGTACCGGAGAGCGGTAGTACCGCTTGTGCGACCGGTAGTACTGGTGACTTGCGGTAGTATCGCTCGTATGATCGGTAGTACCGCCAGGCGCGGAACTGGAACGAGATCAACTTGACAAAATCCTCAAATTCATGGTGATCTGGCCGAAAGGCTGGGCTAGGAACATAAAAAGGCTATAGATCGACTCCAAAAGCAACAGATCTATGGACCACAACTACGAAAAACTCACCAAATCCAAAGATCGATCCGAAGGAAAATTGGGGCTCTTTTTGGTGGGATTTTCGATTTTAAGGGGATAGAAGAAAAATTGGGGGAAAATTCGTGATCAACCTTGCTCTTGATACCAATATGTTATGGGGAAAACCCCTTGGGGTGGCCCGATCTTTCACGAATCTCCGCGGGGATCGAGGGAAAAGCGGTGGAGGGGAAGAGGGGACGAAATCCACGAACACACGCACACTAAGATCCCGATGAACTCACGCACACAAATCACGATGCACACCGATAACTCACGCCGGTGGCAACCGGTCCAACATAATCTCTAGGATCGGTGTTGGGCGAAGCTCTCTCTCCACGACCAACAACGGGGGACGAGGTGCTTGGTGAGATCTTGACGACTTGGGGGCGAGAAACCGAGAACCCAAGTCCTTGTACAACTTGAACGCACTAGGAAAGATCCAAAAGGTTATGGATAATAGGGTGCCCCTTGGTAGGAGCATGAGACCAATAGATGAAAGATCCTCAAAGGGGTGTCCTCAATCTATTATTATCCAAGTCTAGGGTTTACAATGGAGGGTGGGGGATATATATAGGCCAGCCACATAAACAGGGGTAGTTTAGGAACGAAATGGGAAAATATAGAGAGGGGTACAGGGCGCTGGGCCGAACTGATGCGATCCGGTTCAGTCAATACCGGTAGTACCGGTCGGGCATCCGATAGTACCGGTCACAACCGGTAGTACCGCTCTGGTGGCGGTAGTACCGCTGGCGGTCCTAGAGCTTCCGTCGGAGTCGCCAGTATCGAGCGGTAGGAGAGGGCGGTAGTACCGCCCACCGGTAGTACCGGTTCCCGGATTAGAAACTATTAAGGAACAATATGTGCATGATGCTGAATTTAAAGATGTGTTGCATAATTGTAGAGATGGTAGAACATGGAACAAATTCGTCTTCAATGATGGATTTGTGTTCCATGCTAACAAACTATGCATTACAGATAGTTCTGTTCGTCTTTTGTTGTTATAGGAGGCGCATGGAGGAGGATTGATGTGACACTTTGGTGTCAAGAAAACGGAGGATGTTCTTGCTGCACACTTGATGTAGCCCAACACATGGCATTCACCATTGGTCCACACCATGCTACGTCAACCACACCCTCAAAGGTGAACTCATTTCATACCTCACCCTCCTTTGGTTATCATGTGAATGGAATCCTACTTGAGACAAGTTCCCATGCTATGACCAGGCCCATGACCATGACACCGAGAGGAGATGACAAGAGGACCCCAGAAACCAAGACCCCCAAGCAAGAGGCCTGGAAGAGAAGACGCAAGAAGTGGCGGACGCCGAGCAGTCTCCGGCCCTCCACGAGTCTCCGGACTACACCGAGTCTCCTGACCGTCTCGGTCGGACCCGGGAACCAAGCCCGGACAGCCCCCCTCCGGAGGCGGGTCCGAGAGGCGAACCGAGTCTTCGGCCCAGACCGGAGTCTCCGGACCCAACACCGGAGTCTCCGGCCTGCTCGACGCCAGGCATGTTAAGGCCTTTTGGGCCTGGCCCATGTAACGTCGAGAACCCCCTGTTTATGTCTATTTTGCCCCTAGCTCGTGGCTGGCCTATATATAAGCCCCCACCCCCTCCTTGAAACCCTAGAGTTGATGATGAATGAAGGCGTGTGCCTAAACCTAGATGGGGACCCCTCTCTATAGTTAATCTATGAGTTGTACAAGGCCTTGGAGTTGGGTTGTTCGTCTCCAAGTCGTCAAGACCCTCCTCAAGTGTTTGGTCTCTCCTCATCAAGGATTCTAGTAGTGCTAGGTCTCTCCCCTTGGGATTCTACTTGGTTGCTACTCTCTCCTTTGATTTGGATTCTATCATCCGCTTGCCGATCTCTCCTTTGGTGATTCTACCTAACGGTCTCTCGCCGAGGATTCTATTGGATTGGTTGTTCGAGCCAACGGGAGCAAATCGAATCGGGTTGTGTTTCACTACAAGAAATGTGTCAACTTGTGACCTTCTCGTAGTGACGGGAAATGAAATCGTCATAGATTTATGACGATTTCGCACAAGATGGTCGTAGGCTATTTGGAGAGGTCAAAATCCTGTAGAATTACGACGTTTTTGTTAGAATCGTCACAATTTCATCTGATGAAATCGTCATAATCTACACTGTATATATTTGATCCTTATTTGTAGTCGATTATGACCAATTTAAAACGTCATATTGTCTAAAATAAAATAAATTAATTGAACTCATTGGCCACATCAGCAGTTATGCTTACGTGGCATGTCCATGTGTCTATAGTCAAATAGCGGGAAACCAATTTGAGAAGAGCAGCGCGCGGGCAAACCCTAACCCTAAAACATTTCCCCTCGCCCCACATCCCCACGCACGCACCCTAGCGCCGCCCCTTCCCTTTCTCTCCCAGCGCCGCCCCTGCCTTTCCTCTGCTAGCGGTTGCCCTCCCACCCCTGCACTCCCACCCCAAATTGAAGGCGCTGAGGAAGTCTTCAGCGACGAGACCGCCCCTTCTTCTTCGGCCACGCCCTCATCTTCTCATGTAAGCACCCCAGCCCAGATCTCCCACCCCCACCCCCAGATCCTCCATCGATCCTCTCACGACCGTGACCCTCGTGCGTGCGTGCGTGCGAGCATGGGCGCGACGGCACGGCCAAGAGCGGCGTGGGCGTGGCGTCGATGGGGTCATGCGCCGAGCTGGTCATGAAGTCCATCGTGCCCGTCGTCATGGCGGGAGTGCTCGGATCTACGGCCTCATCATCGCCGTCATCATCTCCACCGGATCAACCCCAAGGCCAAGCCCTACTTCCTCTTCGACGGATCGCGCACCTCTCCTCCGGGCTCGCATGCGGCCTCGCGGGACTCGCATAGATGGCCATCGGCATCGTCGGCGACGCCGGGGTCAGGTATAACGACATCCCCCTTCCGCTGCCTGTGTCGACTTTACTTTTTTTGTAGTGAGTGCTATTTGTAGATGGTGGTCACTGCGAATGCAGAACTGAATGGTAGTTGGTGGACTATAGTATAGATCCTAATGAGGGTGAGTTACAGCAAGGGTTGAAGCTTCTTGGCATGCTTGATGAGTGTTTACAGAATAAATCATTCTGTCTCACATGTTAAACCACACTTATTAACTTAAGGCATCATGCTACTTGGGGCATGATGATTACGAATTTTGAATAAAATATACCTCAAGCCATCAGATCGAATTTAGCCTACACTACGAGTTGCGGATAGTAGGTACTGCTTATGGTTTGTGCCGTATGAACTACACTCGCACCAGCCTGGGCATTACCATTGCTCAGACTTTACACTGCCTAAAATGATTTTTTTACTACTAGTTTCTTATCAAATACTCGTGGCTTCTTCTATTTGTACACAATGACCATATATGCTTGACTACCATGACCGCTGATCTCAGTTAGACAGTTACGACTATCACACTGCTTGCTTTGCGTAAATGCTTGCTTTTCGTTTAACTTGATTCTCCACTGTATACCCCTATAATGAATTCAGCTGAGTGTTGGGATGTGAATTTTCTATTACTCTTTTTTTGGTACCTGCAGCTTTGTTGTATGCCAAGTATAATCCTAGAGAGGTTGAATCAAGACAATATGATTGTAGTAACTAGCTCGCTTTTATTTATTTTCATGGCGAGTATATCGGATGTTATCTAGTGATCTATTCGGTTTTGTCTTTGCTAGTTAGTCCCAGTATTAGATCGATTCCTAATGAGAGTTCATGGTATAATCTAGCTTTAATTTGTCCATATATCTCCTAAATTCTTTTTCTTTGACCGATCATAAACCATGACATTCTCGCTTGAAAACGGATATCCTAGCTGCACCAGTTGTAGTATTCATGAAAAGTTTTATGAAATATTCTTGAGAAAAAAATAAGCCACTCATCGAAACTTTTCTCGTGAATAACATCACAAATTGAGGTTTGTCATCACATGATTTCTTCTAATGACGCTTTGTCAAGTTTAGGAGTATCGATTCATAGGTGAGTATGGCATGTGGTAATGTTAGTTATTTTAGTTCATTAGATTCAGTTGATGTTTGTCGCATGTCTAAGGAAACAGATATGCGTTCTCTGTTACTATGTATTTATGATGTGCAAATATGGATTTTGCATTGGTGTGTCGCTTTTATTGAACCTTTTAATTGTCTTGATGCAGTCCTTTCATGCAATCACGCCATGCATATTTGTCACTCACTTGCTAGATATCTATTCTATTTTTACATTTCTTAAAACATGCATATATATAGCTTGATATTGAAAATAATTGTCTCCACTTTACACTTTCATGTAAACACCGCCAAGTACAACTGTTCCTACATAGTGGAGTCTCAAGACGGATCCGTGTCTCCGACCTCGGTATCCACACGGAGGAGCAGTGCGTTGCATCCGTCATCATTGTCGCCTCGACCGGAGATGGCAGCAGCAGCCACACTATGCTCCTACCTCATCTCTATCTCACTCTAGCATCAAGTATATTTCTTTTACGTAATTTGGTTAAATTGACCGTGCTGCATCTAGATAACTAATTTGGATATTATGTGCTTTTCCCCTAAAACAAACCCTTATATTATGTGCAGATTTTGTTGCTTCTGGCTTCACATAACCATTCCTTTTTTGATGCACTTTCAGGTTTCCGAAGTCAGTAGATAGATTCAACGATCTTGTTGTGTCTGTTTATCTAACTGCTGGTCATATCATTTGAATACTTATATGTGTTGTCTTTAATAGAGCCAAAACCTTGTGTGATGTCTTAGGAGAGAAAGAAACTGGAAATGCGAGAAGTTAGTGATAATTCTATCTCACATTTTTGATCAAAATTATTGTTCTTCGTCTATGGAATACTCTTGGGAATATAGTGGGAGTTTTTCTCAGTCTTTGTGATTCGTCTGATATGGCAGCGATGGAGCACTAGCTCCTATTACCTAATATCTTTTCCAGTGTTGTTTTAAACCTGCGAGTTTTAAAGACGGAGTCTATAGCACATCTATGTCTGTTATACAATATCTTGTGATTTAACTTAACAATGACCTCCTTTTCTCATCCTAGGATGGCGACACTTGGATGGGCATCTCTCCACTGATGCATGTATCAAGACCTCCAGGATGAAGCCTGGAGAAACCTCACCCAACAAAGTTCTGCAGTTTGGTCAGAGCCCCAATTGTGAGAGCATTCAGTATACTTTTGTTTAGTGTTAATTTTCTGTTATTAGTTCTGCAGTTTTAGTATCTTATGGTACTTGGCTGAGTATACTTTTAATAACACTTGTTTCGTTGTTGTTGGTTTTTATTTGGTTTTTAGGTAATTGGACTAGCAGCATACGTCTGCGCTCGTCATCGATGTTGTCCGCCTCGCCACCTATTTCCTTGCCCCTAAGATTGCCTTCATCGCCAAGGTAAGACAACTTCAGGATTGTTAAATCCATTAGGAAATATGGACATGTCCTTGTTCTCCTGTCTCCATACCCTATACATGAGTTATCCTTTTTGCGTCTGCGAGAGGTGAGGACACGCCTGTTGTCTTGTCTCCATACCATGCACTGTTTGTGTCAATGTGAGATGGTTCTAGGATGGTAGAATGTGTGACTTTTACAGCAGTTTATGCCACCGGATGTCCGCTTAGCCGGGTGTTCATGGTACCGTGATTTGAAGTTTGGTCCTTGTTTACTTTTGTAATTGATTGCTCGCTTGATCGGTGAAAAATCACCGCCGGTGCTACGATGTTCTTGCATGTGTAATCGTTCTTTGAACCTTTTGCTCAAGCTTACACGCCTCCCTTTGGTCGATCCATTCCAATTGGGGGGTTCTTCCTTACCGGAATCTTGTTACTCCTTATTTTTCAGGCTGATTTCGAAGCTGAACCCATTTCCTGGGATGAAGCAATCCACCGAGCGGCTGCATGGCTCTCTCCTGAAACTCGCCTGCTGCAGCCTGCAGGGGCAGGGGGTGGTCTAGCTGGACTCTGGCTGCCTAAAGAACCATGGGCTAGTTCTGCAGGGCATGGGGGAGGGTGAAGAAGAAGTCGCCTCTGCTGTTTCCCTTTGGCATTCTCTCCTCGTCAAGCTCCCTCAAAGGTGAGAGATGCTATAGACACATCCTAATCGGCTTTTTACACGTTTGCCACCACCGTATTTTCAATCTGCGAAGAAGAGAAAGAAATACCTGGGTGCACCCGTTTCACATGTTTGACCTTTGCTTTTGGCGCTCGGTTCTTGGCAAAAGTCCAACCTTCCTATGCAATACTAGTACTACGTTAGTTGCTATCCTTTTTTTGGATCGTCACCAAACCTTGGCAGTTGGTGTGGAATACTGCATCATGCCCATATAGTAATTCGTGAATGTTTAGTCGTATCTCGTGATTCAGCTAATACGACTAATTGGTTAAGAAACCAACCCATAACTATCAAAACCTGACCGGAGGGCTAATCTTGCTTAGTAGTATTTGCGTAACAATGAAACTCGAGAACCATTGACTTTTTGCCCGTTGATGATTTCTCACCGTGAGCGAGTTAATGGTTCCGGGCAAAAAGTACTTTAATTACTCCATTTTTATCTGTTCATCTCAAATTCTCCCCATACACGTGGCACCTCTTTGCGGGAGGTTTCACTGAACAGGGAAAAGCAAGGCGTGAAAGGAACCGGTCTTTGAAGATTCCAGCGTTGCAAGGCACTTCCTTTGCGCTAGTGGTAGGTACATGTAGAGAGCACTTGGAACTTATCTAAAAGCAATGATTAACGTCGTCGTCGAAGCGTATGTGTGCGTGGTTGATTGAGGAGCAGAGCAAGTGGAAGCTCCAAGACGGGTCCCATTTCCTGGATTGCTAGAACTATATGTAAAATTTGCTGCTACCCATATTCTGAAACTACAAGCTTTGTTCATGTTTCAGCGGAGGAGCTTGTTCGTGAAACGATCCGAGGAGCTTGTCCGAGGTGTTCCAATTGGTGCTATTTGCTAATAAGTGAATGTAAATACTGAATTGTAATCTTGGATGTGCATTTGTGAGCCTGCTATTTGCTGATAAATTATCTGCATGCTGTGTATTTGCTGAAAATGGTGTATTTTATTGATGTATTTGGAAACTCTAGTGTATTTTCTCGATTTATTGCATGGCTGAAGAAATTCCAGAAATGAAAATGCAAATTCTAGTTAAAAAATAGAAGAAATCTGGACTGGATGAAATATATTTGGGCTCCAAAAAGGCTGTGTCCCAAAATATATTGTAACAAATCTGAAAATAAATAAGTGTACCATAAGAAGGCAAGGCCCAAAAGTGAAAAACCTAAAAAGGCCAAGGCCTAGCAAATAAAAGGCTAGAATTATTGGGCCAGCCCATTTAGATCACTAAAATGGACTGGGCTGATTTTGATTTAAGACGATTTCATTTCTCACAATTTTGCCACGTAGGATCGCCCACGTAGGATCCGAAATGGCCTGGCTAGATGGTCCATGACGATATTGGATCGTCATAGACGTTATGACGATTCAATATCGTCATAGACGGTTATGACGATTTTACCAAAAACGTCGTTATAGTTCATTTGCGACGCCCAGCTTTCGACGATCTCAAAATCGTCATAGAATCGTCATAAACGGACTACTATGACGATTCTGTGACGAAAATTGAGGGTCATATATAGACATATTCCTTGTAGTGTTTGTGTGTGTTTGTATCTTTACCTTGCGTTTGTGTTGCGTTCATCTTGTTCATCGGGTATCCCCTCACTCCCCGCATCAAATCCGTGAAGATCGAGCCACCCTAGGGTCAATCCCACAAGGGATCCCATATCAACTGGTATCAGCAGCTTTTGGTTGCCACGGATTTGACTTCGTTCATATCCCATAAATTCGAAAATACCAAAAAAAAATTAGCCCCAAATTCCTTTTGGATCGATCTCTTGATCTGGTGAGTTGATTGTGGTTTTGCTCCATTAGAAACTTGTCCTTGGATTTGGTCTACCTTTGCCCTGCGTTTCCTAGCCCAATTTGGTCGAATTTTTCTGGATTTGAGGGTTAAAGTGCCGAATTTCCGCTCAAGAACTCGAGTTGTTCATCGTGTTGGAACCAGACCGGAGTCTCCGGTCCAGACCGGAGTCTCCGGCCCCAACACACCGGAGTCTCCGGCCCTGAACAAAATTTTGACCCCTCTTCCTTTTTCGACTAATTTCCTTTGCGTGTTTGTGTTTCGCCTGAGTGTCTATCAACTAACAAGCTTCCGCAACACCAACACCTCGTGCTCATCATCGACACCGCAGAACTCGAACCATCCCTTCACCAACGATTGCAAGTACAACATCACAAAAAGGTATAACTTGCACAACTGTTGTTAACCACCCTTCTTCCTGTGTGTGTTACCTAACCTATCGAGAGTAGCCCTCCTATGTTTGCCGAAGCATTGTGCGCTTGCTCTTGCATAGTCATGATATAGAGGCAATAACAAAATTGACTCCATAGTGGTACAAAAAAAGATTCTAAGTAAAACAAACAAAGAAAGATACCAATAGCTAAAGAGAGTCCAAAGCTTCTAAGCAAGAGTGCGAGCAAGAGCAAGACAAGCGTACAAATCCGTTGCTTCTCAACCTTGTGCGAACGGGCTATGGTCTCTCCTAGTGTTGGCACGACACCGAGCATTAGTCTTCGTTAGGTCCAATTTTGTTCGTTGCTCATTTTTCATAGTCGTGCTAGACACATTAATCTCCACCGTATGTGTATAGTCGTAGGTTCTCGTCACCCTTTTTGACCTTTTCCTTTGACTTCGTTTTGTTGGATTGTACCCACTTTTGACAAAATCCTTTTCTTTTGGTTGTTCCATTTGCTATCCACCTTTCTAACCTACCACCATAGGCCTTTGTGTGTGTGTCTTGTGTACCCGCTCTCGGCAACAACAATCTTTCCAATCGTTGACTCCGGTGAGGCAAGGTAGCAATTACCATCATACAACTCTTTCTCCTTGTTGTCGGTTTTGCATGATACCCAACCTCACCTACCACCTACAAGGAACACGCTACAAGATCTCCAACCACACCTTGATGACAAGCTCAACTTCAAGATCTTCGACCAATTTGAACAAGGCTACGACACCGGAGATCCCACAACATACAAGCTCAAGACCTTGCGCACACCTTCCTCCCTATATGATGATGGAACTTCGTCGAGGACGACTCGTTTTGAAGCGGGGGGAGATGATGCAGCCCAACACATGGAATTCACCATTGGTCCACACCATGCTACGTCAACCACACCCTCAAAGGTGAACTCATTCCATACCTCACCCTCCTTTGGTTATCATGTGAATGGAATCCTACTTGAGACAAGCGCCCATCCTATGACCAGGCCCATGACCATGACACCGAGAGGAGATGACAAGAGGACCCTAGAAACCAAAACCCCCAAGCAAGAGGCCTGGAAGAGAAGACGCAAGAAGTGGCGGACGCTAGACCGGAGTCTCCGGCCCTCACACCGGAGTCTCCGGACTACAGCGGAGTCGGTCCGGACCCAGGAACCAAGCCCGGGACAGCCAGAAGCCCCCTCCGGAGACGGGTCCGGAGACTGAACCGGAGTCTCCGACCTAGACCGGAGTCTCCGGACCCAACACTGAAGTCTACGGCCTGCTCGACGCCAGGCATGTTAAGGCCTTTTGGGCCTGGCCCATGTAACGCCCAGAACCCCCTATTTATGTCTATTTTGCCCCTAGCTCGTGGCTGGCCTGTTGGAGATATGCCCTAGAGGCAATAATAAATATAGTTATTATTATATCTTTGTGTTTATGATAAATGTTTACATTCATGCTATAATGGTATTAACAAGGAAACATTAATACTTGTGTGATTTGTAAACTTAATTTGAAGTCCCTAGTATAGCCTCTATACTTCACAAGCTTGTTGGTTGATTAATGATTGTGGTTTCCCTATCATGAACATTGAGATGTTATCAACAACGAGATCATATCGTTAGGAGAATGATATGGTGGACATACTCCTATAGATAAGCGTAGCATAAAGATCAAGTCATTTCAATAGTTCAATTGCTATATGCTTTCTGATACATAGTAACCTAATTCCTTCGACCATGTGATCATGCATATCACCTTTACCGGATGGATGCTTTGATGACATCAAACACCACACCGTAACTGGGTGGCTATAAAGGTGGCATTGAGTGTTCGGAAAGTATTGGTTGAAACACATGGATCAAGAGTGGGATTTGTCCATCCATATGACGGATAGATATACTCTGGGCCCTCTCGGTGGAATGTCATCCAATTAGCTTGCAAGCATGTGACTAGGTCACAAGGGATCACATATCACGGGAACGAGAAAAGAGTACTTATCGGTAACGAGGTTGAACTAGGTATGCAGAGATACCGACGATCATAACCTCGGATAAGTAAACTATCGTGAGACAAAGGGAAATTGGTATCGTATGTAAGTGGTTCATTCGATCGCAAAGTAATCGTAGAAATATGTGGGAGCCATATGAATTTCCAGATTCCTCTATTGGTTATTGTTCGGAGAAGTGTCTCGATCATGTCCGCATAATTCACGAACCGTAGGGAGACACATTTAAGGATTCGACGTTGTTTTGAGTAGTTATGGTATTATGAGAAAGAGACCGAATGTTGTTCGAGTCTCGTATGGGATCCGGATATCACGAGGTGATCCGGAATGGTCCGGAGAATAAGTTTCATATAAGGAAAGTCCTTTGGAGTTCGGGAATGATTCCGTGTTTTCATCGGGAATGTTCTAGAAGGTTCCGGATTGTCCCAAGACCGGGAGGGTACATGAATGTGTCATTGAATGATTGCATCATGTACTAATTGTTCTTGCTGTTCCAAAACTGAAAAGTCAAACTGCCGGTTTGAAGTCAAACGGCTAAACAGAAACTATGGAAAACAGAAACTGTGGGAAGCAGAAACTGTGGGAAACAAGCAAGAGGAGGTTGAAACCAACTTGGAGGAGGAGTCCTCTCCTCCAAGCCGGCGGCCAGCCGAGTTGGGGAGGACTCCTCCCTTCCTGGCGCCACCCTCCACCTATAAAAGGAGGGGGGGCCTCCTCCTCTAAACACAAGTTCCTATCCTCTAATCTCCGGTTTAGAGCCGTTTTGGTTTAGAGCTTCTAATTGCTTTAGCCTCTGGTTTAGAGCCTTCTAATTGGTGTGTCTAATCTCTAGACCACTAATAGCCCTCTCTCATACTCCACCATACTCGGCTTAAGGCGAAGCCTCAGGATTTCCCTCTACTTAGTCCCACGTCGTTGTCTTGCCGAATCGCGAGGAGAGTGCTACAACCTCCGCCTTTGGAACAAGGGAGAGGAAGGTCTTCGTCGAGTACCGAACGTGACCGATTGCGGAAGCGCCTTAAACGCAGCTTGGAAGGATCATCTACACGATCTTGAGATCGGAAAGAGTACGACTACATCACCCACGAAAATCCGCCTCGTTAAACACTTTGGAATCTTCGAGGGTAAGTTATTCCATCGACTGTTGCTACAATCTAGTAGATAGATCTTGGCTTGTTTGTTTGTATGCGATAGAAAATTTTGTTTTCCATGCTACGAACCCCACAAAGGTATCGAGCCGTGTCTATATGTAGATCTGCCAGACGAGTAGAACACAATGGTCATTGTGGGCGTTGATGCTTTTATTGTCGATTGGTTTTTGTGTACTTTGCATCTTGCGGTATGTTGGGATGAAGCGGCCCGGGCTAACCTTACATGACATCGTTCATGAGACTTGCTCCACGCTTAATATGCAACTTGTATTGCATAAGTGGCTTTGTGGGTGCCTGTTTCTCCTAGCATAGTTAAGATCCAATTTACAACGGGTGATCAACAATGCTAGTATCAATGTTGTGGTTCTTGTTCGTAAGTTAGAACGACACTTATTGAAAGCCCCAAACCACGTAAAATATGCAAAGAAAGTAGAGGCGTCTAACTTTGTTTTGCAGGGGTGTGCAGTGATGTGATATGGCCATGATTGTGATTATATTTGATGTATGCAATGTTCCTTATTGTAAGTTGGCAACCGGCAGGAGCCATATGGTTGTCTTCAATTTATGTTAAGACCCGCATGTCTATTCAAAGTAGTTGTAATAGTTGAAGCCGGTGGACGACAACCATGGTGAAGCGTCATTGACCTTGATGCAATGCCGGTGATGATGGAGATCATGTTCGTGCTTGAAGATGGAGATAGGAAGCACAAAGAAGAAAGGCCATATCATATCACATATTATTGAATTGCATGTGATGTTAATCCTTTATGCATCTTGTATTGCTTGGTAGACGACGGTAGCATTATAAGATGATCCCTCATGCACATCAATTTCAAGTCATAAAGTGTTCGCCCTTAGTTAGCACCGTTGCTAAAGCTTGTTGTTTCGAAGCACCACGTGATGATCGGGTGTGTTAGATTCTGCAAGTGTATACAACGTGAGAAAGCCAGATTTGCTCATGCAGAAACTAAGGTTTGATCTTGACGAGCCTAGCATGTACAGACATGGTCTCGGAACACGGATCACCGAAAGGTAAAGCATGAATCATATAGTAGATATGATGAACATGACGATTGTTTGCCATTGAAACTGTATCAACTCTCGTGATGATCGGTGTTGATGTAGTGGATTTGGTTCGTGTGATCACTAAAACAATGTGAGGGATGTTGTTTTGAGTGGGAGTTCACCTAGTTTAATTTCTTAATTAATTTGAACTCAGTTTTTCATAAACTTAGTCTAAACTATTGCAAATATGTTGTAGATCAATGGCAGCCCCTACCATCAATTTTAATGCGTTCCTAGAGAAAGAAAAGTTGAAAAACAATGGAAGCAACTTCGCGGATTGGTTCCGCAATTTGAGGATTGTCCTCACAAATTTGGTAATTTGACCTATGTCTTTGGATGCACCATTGGTGACCCACTGCGGTGATGCTCCCGATGAAGTAAAGAATGTTTACCTCGCTCGGAAGAATCAAGACTCCATAGTTCATGTGCTATCTTGTATGGTTTGGAATCGGAGCTTGAGAAAAGGTTTGAAGAGTCGACCCATATGATATTGTTGAGGATCTCAAATTGATTTTTGAGACTCATGCGGCAATTGAAAGCTATGAGGCTTCGAAAAGTTCTTTAACGCAAGATGGAAGAGGGCAGCTCAAGTGAGCATGTGCTTAAGATGTCCAGGCACGCAAACAAACTTTAAAGCCTGGGTATAGTGATTCCTAATGCTTTGGGGATTTACCGTGTCCTCCGATCACGCCACCAAGTTACGGAGAACTTTGTGATGAACTACAACATGCGAACATGAACAAAGAGTTGCGAACTATTTGCTATGTTAAAATCTGCAGTGGAGATCAAGAAAGAGAACCAAGTGTTGATGGTCAATAAGACCACCAAACTCAAGAAAGGCAAGTCTAAGCAAAAGGACACTTCAAGAAGGGTGGTAAGAAAGTTACCACGCCAAATAAGAAGACCAAGGCTGGACCCAAGCCCTAAACCGAGTGCTTTTACCGCAAGGGAGAAGGTCATCGAAGCGGAATTGCCCAAAGTACTTGGCGGATCTGAAGAACGGCAACATCAAGAAGAAAGGTATATCCGATATACATGTTATTGATGTGTATCTCACTAGTACTGTAGTAGTGCAGGTATTTGATAATCGTTCGGTTGCTCATATTTGTAACTCAAACAGTCTTTGCAGAATAAACGGAAGCTAGCGAAGAACGAGGTGACGATGCGCGTGGGAAACGGATCAAAGGTTGATGTGATCGCGGTCGTCATGCTACCCCTTCATCTACCATCGGGATTAGTTTTATACTTAAATAATTGTTATTTAGTGCCTGTGTTAAGCATGAACATTATATCGGGATCTTGTTTATTGCGAGACGGTTACTTGTTTAAATCAGAGAATAATGGTTGTTCGATTTATATGAGTAATATGTTTTATGCACATGCACCTTTGATAGATGGTCTATTCTTATTGAATCTCGATAGTGGAAATACACATATCAACAACATTGAGGCTAAACGTTTGAAATCAAGCGATAATTCGACCTATATGTGGCAATCGCTGCCTTGGTCACATTGGAGTGAAGCGTATGAAGAAACTCCATTCCGATGGACTTCTTGAATCACTTGATTTTGAATCACTTGAAAGATGCGAAGCATGTCTGATGGGAAAAATGACTAAGACTCCATTTTCTGGTATGATGGAGCGAGCTACGGATTTATTGGAAATCATACATACCGATGTGTGTGGTCCAATGAGTGTAGCATCGCGCGGTGGTTATCGTTATGTTCTTACCTTCACGGATGACTTGAGTAGATATGGGTATATCTATTTCATGAAACATAAGTCCGAAACTTTCGAAGTTTAAGGAGTTTCAAAGTGATGTAGAGAATCAACGTAACAAGAAGATTAAATTTCTACGTTCGATCGTGGAGGTGAATATCTAAGTTACGAGTTTGGCGAGCATTTGAAGAAATGCGAATACTTTCACTTGACACCGGTAACACCACAACGTAATGGTGTGTCCGAACGTCGAATCGAACTCTTTTAGATATGGTTCGTTCTATGATGTCACTTACAGATTTACCGCTATCATTTTGGGGTTATGCATTAGAAACACCGCATTCACTTTAAATAGGGCACCGCCTAAATCCGTTGAAACGACACCGTATGAATTATGGTTTGGGAAGAAACCTAAATTGTTGTTCTTTAAAGTTTGGGGATGCGAAGCCTATGTAAAGAAGTTACAGGACAAGCTTGAACCCAAAGCGGAAAATGCGTCTTCATAGGATACCCAAGGAAACTATTGGGTATACCTTCTATCATAGATCCGAAGGCAAAATCTTCGTTAAGAATGGATCCTTTCTAGAGAAGGAATTTCTCTCGAAAGAAGTGACTGGAAGGAAAGTAGAACTCGACGAGGTTGTCGAACCTTCTCTCGAATTGCGAGTAGCGCAACACGGAAGAAGTTCTGTGGTGCCTGCACCAATAAGAGAGGAAGCTAATGATGGTGATCATGAAACTTCGGTTGAAGTTGCTACAGAGCCTCGGAGGTCAACGAGAACTCGTACCACTCGCATTGGTATGATCCGTTATGAGTGTCATGTTGGTGGACAACACCGATGACCCCGAGACATATGAGGAAGCGATGATGAGCCCAGATTCCAATAAATGGCAAGAAGCCATGAAATCCGATATTGGATCCATGTACGAAAACCAAGTATGGACTTTGGTGGACTTACGGATGGCGAAAGGTCGAGAACAAATGGATTTTCAAGAAGAAAACAGATCTTGATGGCAATGTTATCGTCTATAAAGCTCGACTTGTCGCAAAGGGTTTCGACAAATTCAAGGAGTTGACTACAATGAGACTTTCTCACCAAGATGAAGCTAAAGTCTGTGAGGATTATGTTAGCAATCGCGCATATTATGATTATGAGATATGGCGATGGATGTCAAAACAGCATTCCTCAATGGAGATATTGATGAAGAGTTGTATATGATGCAACCCAAAGGTTTTGTCGATCCTAAAGATGCTAACAAGGTATGCAAACTTCAACGGTCCATCTATGGATTGAAGCAAGCATCCGAAGTTGGAATCAACTTTTGATAAGGTAATCAAAAGTTTTGGTTTTATACAAACTTATGGAGAAGCTTGTATTTACAAGAAAGTGAGGGAGCTCTGTATCATTCTTAATACTATATGTGGATGACATATTGTTGATTGGGAATGATGTAGACCTTCTTAATAGTGTCAAGGAATATTTGAATAATAGTTTTTCAATGAAGGATCTTGGCGAGCCTTACATATTAGGCATAAAGATTTATAGAGATAGATCGAAATGCCAAATATCATTGTCACAGAGTACATATTTGGACAAAGTTCTAAAGAGGTTTGGAATGGAAGAAAGCAAGAAAGGGTTCTTGCCCATGTTGCCCAATACGACCTTGAGTAAAACTCAAAGTCCGACATCGGCAGAAGATAGAGAAAGGATGAGTAAGACTCCCTATGCCTCAGACATAGGATCTCTAATGTATGCCATGCTATGTACTAGAACCGACATTGCATATGCTGTTAGTTTAACTAGCAGATATCAAAGTGATCCAGGAGTGGATCATTGGACAGCGGTCAAAAACATCCTTAAGTACTTGAGAAGAACTAAGGATATGGTTCTTTCTTATGGAGGTGATGAACAGCTCGTTGTTAATGGTTACACCGATGCTAGTTAGAACACCGATCCGGATGATTCTAACTCACAATCTGGATACGTATTTGTTTTGAATGGTGCAGCAGTTAGCTGGAGGAGTGCAAAGCAAAGCATTGTGGCGAGATCTTCAACTGAATCGGAATACATGGCTGCTTCGGAGGCTTCACAAGAAGCGATATGGATGAAAGAGTTCATTACAGAGCTGGGTGTGGTTCCTAGTGCGCTGGACCCAATGTCTATCTACTGTGATAACATGGGCGCCATAGCCAATGCGCAAGAACCAAGGTCACCCAAGAAGCTGAAGCACATCAAGCTGCGTTTTCACGCTATTCGAGAACATATCCAGGATGGGGATATAAAGATTTGCAAAGCACACACAGATCTGAATGTGGCGGATCCGTTGACTAAACCTCTCCCGAGGGCAAAACATGACCAACACCAAACTGCCATGGGTGTTCGGTATATTACCATGTAATCTAGATTAGATGACTCTAGTGCAAGTGGGAGACTGTTGGAGATATGCCCTAGAGGCAATAATAAATATAGTTATTATTATATCTTTGTGTTTATGATAAATGTTTACATTCATGCTATAATGGTATTAACAAGGAAACATTAATACTTGTGTGATTTGTAAACTTAATTTGAAGTCCCTAGTATAGCCTCTATACTTCACTAGCTTGTTGGTTGATTAATGATTGTGGTTTCCCTATCATGAACATTGAGATGTTATCAACAACGAGATCATATCGTTAGGAGAATGATATGGTGGACATACTCCTATAGATAAGCGTAGCATAAAGATCAAGTCATTTCAATAGTTCAATTGCTATATGCTTTCTGATACATAGTAACCTAATTCCTTCGACCATGTGATCATGCATATCACCTTTACCGGATGGATGCTTTGATGACA
Organism: Avena longiglumis; assembly: GCA_030063025.1. Lineage (NCBI taxonomy): Eukaryota > Viridiplantae > Streptophyta > Magnoliopsida > Poales > Poaceae > Avena > Avena longiglumis. The sequence goes on from CP125977.1 coordinate 310,312,666, forward strand.
TCAAACACCACACCGTGAATCGGGTGGCTATAAAGGTGGCATTGAGTGTTCGGAAAGTATTGGTTGAAACACATGGATCAAGAGTGGGATTTGTCCATCCATATGACGGATAGATATACTGGGCCCTCGGTGGAATGTCATCCAATTAGCTTGCAAGCATGTGACTAGGTCACAAGGGATCACATATCACGGAACGAGAAAAGAGTACTTATCGAACGAGGTTGAACTAGGTATGCAGAGATACCGACGATCATAACCTCGGATAAGTAAACTATCGTGAGACAAAGGGAAATTGGTATCGTATGTAAGTGGTTCATTCGATCGCAAAGTAATCGAGAAATATGTAGAGCCATATGAATTTCCTTATTCCTCTATTGGTTATTGTTCGAGAAGTGTCTCGATCATGTCCGCATAATTCACGAACCGTAGGGAGACACACTTAAGGATTCGACGTTGTTTTGAGTAGTTATGGTATTATGAGAAAGAGACCAATGTTGTTCGAGTCTCGGATGGGATCCGGATATCACGAGGTGATCCGAATGGTCCGAGAATAAGATTCATATAAGGAAAGTCCCGTTTGAGTTCGAGAATGATTCCTGTTTTCATCGGAATGTTCTAGAAGGTTCGGATTGTCCAAGACTCGGGGAGGGTACATGAATGTGACATTGAATGATTGCATCATGTACTAAGTGTTCTTGCTGTTCCAAAACTGAAAAGTCAAACTGCCAGTTTGAAAGTCAAACGGCTAAAACAGGAAACTGTGGAAAACAGGAAACTGTGGGAAACAAGAAACTATGGGAAACAAGCAAGAGGAGGTTGAAACCAACTTGGAGGAGGAGTCCCTCTCCTCCAAGCCGGCGGCCAGCCTTGGCCGAGTTGGGGAGGGACTCCCCTCCCCTTCCCTGGCGTGCCAGCCCCTCCACCTATAAAAGGAGGGGCAGGGCGTCCTCCTCTAGACACAAGTTCCTATCCTCTAATCTCCGGTTTAGAGCCGTTTTGGTTTAGAGCTTCTAATTTCTTTAGCCTGCGGTTTAGAGCCTTCTAATTGGTGTGTCTAATCTCTAGACCACTAATAGCCCTCTCTCATACTCCACCATACTCGCTCCGGCTTAAGGCGAAGCCTCATGGATTTCCCTCTACTTAGGTACCACGCCGTTGTCTTCCGGAATCATGAGGAGAGTGCTACAACTTTCTGCTTCTTTGGAACAAGGAGAGCAAGGTCTTCGAAATCTGAACGTGTGACCGATCTGAGCGAACGCAGCGCCGGAAGGATCGTCTACACGATCTTGAGATCGGAAAGAGTACGACTACATAACCCACGAGAATCCGCTCTCGTTAAACACTTTGAAATCTTCGAGGGTAAGTTATTCCATCGACTCGTTGCTACAATCTAGTAGATAGATCTTGGCTTGTTTGTTTGTATGCGATAGAATTTTTTTTTCCATGCTACGAACCCCTACATGGCCTATATATAAGCCCCCACCCCCTCCTTGAAACCCTAGTGATGCATCCCGTCCTACGAACGCTACTACATCTACTCCCACGAGCTCCCCAAGTGGACCCATGACTCGCGCCCGAGCCAAACTCCTACAAGCTAAGCTGAACTCGCTCCTCTCCCTGTGTGACTTCGATACACCCTTGGATGGCCTACTACTTCATACGCATACCTTGTGCATCATCAGGTACGAAGAGAAGGACCCAGCGAACGGAGGAGCACCAGTGGAAGAAGCCAAAAACCCTTTGTCTCCAGCGGTACTACCGGAACTGGCGTCCGGTACTACCGCCCGGCGGCACTACCTCCCCTTACTACCGCTCCCAACGGACGACGCCAACAGAAGCCAAATACTCTATGTCTCCAGCGGTACTACCGGATCTGGAATCGGTACTACCGGTTTGCGGCACTACCGCCCCCTACTACCGCTCCCCACTGAAGACGCCAACGGAAGTCCCAGGGTGGCAAGCGGTACTACCGGAACCGGAACCGGTACTACCGGTTGACCGGTACTACCAGACGTGCTGGACCGGTACTATCGGACGTGCGTGAACCTGATCGTGTTAAATCGGCCTAGCGCCCTGTAACCCTCTCTATATTTCGCTATTTGTTCCTAAAATACCCCTGTTTATGTGGTTGGCCTATAAATAGCCCCCACCCTCTATTGTAAACCCTATACTTGGATAATAATAGATTAAGGACACCCCTTTGAGGATCTTTCATCTATTGGTCTCATGCTCCTACCAAGGAGCACCCTATTATCCACCCTCCTCTTGGATCTTGCCTAGTGCGTTCAAGTTGTACAAGGCCTTGGGTTCTCGGTTTCTCGCCCCCAAGTCGTCAAGATCTCACCAAGCATCTCGCCCCCGTTGTTGGTCGTGGAGAGAGAGCTTCGCCCAACACCGATCCTAGGGATTATGTTGGACCGGTTGCCACCGGCGTGAGTTATCGGCGTGTATCGTGATTTGTGTGCATGTGTTCGTGGTTTTCTTCCGCTCTCTCCCTGTCCACCGCTTTCCCCTCGTTTCCCGTGGAGATTCGTGAAAGATCGGGCCACCCCAAGGGGTTACCCCATAGCATATTGGTATCAAGAGCAAGGTTGATCACGAATTTCCCCCAATTGTTCTTTTATCCCCCTTAAAATCGAAAATCCCACCAAAAAGAGCCCCAATTTGCCTTCGGATCGATCTTTGGATTTGGTGAGTTTTTCGTGGTTTTGGTCCATAGATCTGTTGCTTTTGTTGTCGATCTATAGCCCCTGTTGTTACTAGCCCAGCCTTTCGGTCAGATTCCCACGAATTTGAGGTTTGTGTCAAGTGGATCTTGTTCTTGTTCTGCGCCCGGCGGTACTACCGGTCGCGCAGGCGGTACTACCGCCCTCCGGTACTACCGGTCGTACCTGGCGGTACTACCGCGCGACACAGAAAGTTTTTCTTCTTCTCTTGACGCCTCAACTTCATTTGCTGACTTTCCCTCTTTAACTTGTTCGTGTTTCGCATGTTTGTCGCCATTTTAACACAAGCTTCCGCATCAAAGTCACCACGCGCTCAACGACACCGCGACACTCGAACATCATCCCCACCAATGGTCGCAAGTCGTCAACAATACCAAAGGTATAACTTGCGCCACTTTGACAGCCCCATATCTTCCTTTGTGTGTATCTATCCTATGAGAGCAACTCATTTTGTGTTTGTCTAAGCATTGTGCACTTGCCTTTGGAAAGTGAGAGTGTGAGGCCAAATACAAAAAGTTAACATAGTAGCATAGAAAGGGAGAAAAAGGAAAAGAATCAAAAAAAAGAAGAAAAAAATAGAAAGATACATAGTCTCCCAATACAAAGAGAATACCAAGCTTGTAAGCCAAAGAGCGAGAGAAAAGAGCGCACCAAGGCAAGTGCACAAATCTATTGCTTATCCTCTTTTGGCAAACGAGTTGTGGTCTCTCCTTGAGTTGGCACGACAACCGAGCGTAGTCTTCGTTAGTACCTTTTGTGCTCATTTTCATAGTCGTGCTAACCCCATTTTTCTCCACGTGTGCGTTTTTCCGTGTTTTTGTAGATCGTATCCTTTTGCTTTTGATCTTTGGTTCTTTACCACTTAGAACAATAACCTTTTGCTTGGATAGTTTCGTTTGGTTTTCCACAATCCTAACCTTCCACCAAAAAGCATTTGAGAGTTGTAGAATATTTGTGTGTGAGTTTCTTTACCATTTCACTTTGCACGCTGTTCGCTCCTTTGTGTGGCAATTGGTTTGATATAATCTCCAAAGTGAGGTAAAAGGCTAACTCTGCGCACCCTTATTCTCCATATACAACCCTTGTCGGCTTTGCATCATGGACAGGAATGGCGAGCCGTCCCAACCACCACCTCCGGAGGACGACACACAATACATGACACGATGGGACCATTGGAAGGCCCGAGGAGAATTCAACTACCGTTGTGAAGCTCTCGAGCGGCGCCAAGATGAACAATTTAGCGAAGCCCGCGTAGAGTTCAAGAACATCGACAACCGCTTCGAAGAAGTCCGAGGCCAAATGCATGCCATGCAACACAGCCTCGGTCATCAAAATGAAGCTCTTGGTTGCACCCTCGCCTCAACGGATGAGAAGCTTCAACGCCTCATTGATGGGCTAGCAAGGCCACGCTCGCGCGACTCAAGCTCATCTCGGCACTCCTCAAGTGAATCAAGTGCACCTCGCCGTCACGCTTCAAGGCACCGGGATGGACCCGTCCTTCAATCCATGAGCTCTTCTCAAGCGGTACCATCTCCGCGACACGCCACAACGTCAAGCTATGATGGTGACCTCTCCGCAAGACCTCCAAGGTGTGAAGCGAACCGGCCACAACCAAGGGCACTTGTGATTCAACAAGAGCAACCTCACATGGACCACCAATCCCATCGCCGTCGACATGTTCTTTCAACAACAAGTGAAGCATCCGAAGAGGACGAACAAGATCACCGTCGACGTGAAGCACTCGAAGATCCACCAAGGCGTCATCATCGACATGATCGTCAACGTCGACAACATGATCATCATGACGAGCCTCCTCCACATCAAGACGAAGGAGAACAACCCATTGCGCATGCGGCTCGACGTCCTCCTTGCCACATGGCGCAAGACAATGGTCCTCGGCATCAACCGCGACAAGAACAAGACCAAGCTCCCCAACCTCGTCGTGAGGACCATCAACCTCCTCCTCGTCCTCAACCGCGCCAACAACACGAGCAAGCTCCCCAAGCTCGTCGTCCAAACCAAGTTCCACCACCAAACGCCGCACCTCAACAACCGCAAGAGCAACGCAACCATCACCAAGCAAGACATGAGAGCTCGGATGATGATGACGACCGCCAAAATCATGGCAACCGCCGCAACCGGAACCGCAATGGAGAAGAAACTTTCGGCAAGCTCAAATTCACCATGCCCAAGTTTACCGGTTCCGATGAACCCGAAGAATATCTCTCGTGGGAACTCAAGGTTGACAAGATCTTCCGCATGCACAACTATACCAATGAGAAGATGATGGCCATGGCATCCCTCGAGTTCGATGAGTATGCCAACCTTTGGTGGGAACAAGTCCAACTCGCTCGCGAAGCAAAAGAAGAGCCTCCAATCTCAACTTGGCAAGATATGAAGGCCCGTATGAGATCCCGCTTTGTTCCTTCGCACTACACGCGTGACCTCTTAAACAAGCTTCAAATGCTTAGTCAAGGGACAAAGACCGTGGAGGAGTACTTCAAGCAAATGGATCTCAACATGATCCGTGCCAACATTGAAGAGCGAGATGAACAAACAATGGCACGCTTCCTCAATGGCTTGAACCATCCCATCAAGCGCATCACCGAGTTCCAAAAGTACAATGACATGGTTGAGCTTGTGCACATCGCATCAAAGGCCGAGCGTCAAGTGCAAGAGGACATCAAGTACAACAAGCCAAATACGTACTTCACCTACAAGCAAGCACCAACCACTACTCCAACAACACCAAGTGGAAGCTCCTCAAGTACCACCAAGCTTCCCTTCAAGCCAACACTCCATCAAGGAAAACAACCCCCAAGTGGAAAATACACAAGGGATGATCAACCATTCAATGGTGAATGCTACAAGTGTGGAGGCAAAGGACACAAGTCGGCCGCATGTGGAAACAAGAAAGTTTTGTTCATCCATGACAACGGCGATGAAGAATACTTGAGTGAAGAGTTTGATGCAAGGGTCAAGGAAGCCATGGCAAGGCAACATTTGGAAGAGGACCAAGAACTTCTTGTGTGTGAGCATGACGCAAGTCCATCGCTTGTGGTCACAAGGGTCTTAACTACCCAAGACAATGAGAATGAAGACCAACGATCGAACATCTTCCAAACTCGTGCCGGCATCAATGGGAAGTCCATCAAAGTTGTCATCGATGGAGGGAGTTGCCACAATCTTGCAAGCACGAAATTGTGTGAGAAACTCAACCCCACCCTCCATCCGCATAAACACCCCTACCATATCCAATGGCTAAGTGACCAAGGATCCGTCAAGATCAAGCACACCGTCTCGGTAACGTTCTCAATTGGGCCCTACAAGGACACGGTGGAATGTGACGTGGTCCCAATGACGGTTTGCCATATGTTGCTCGGAAGGCCGTGGAAATATGACAAGCGTGCTTTGCATGATGGTCACTCAAACACTTATACCTTCAAATGGCTTGATAAAACTTGTGTGTTGCAACCAATGACTCCTAGCCAAATAATTGCGGACAATGCAAAAGCTTTAGCGAGGGCGCAATACACAAAAACACCTTGTGAGTGAGTGAGTGCCACAAGCCAAACTCGAGTGGAAAAACTAAGAGTGTTCTTCTTACCACCAAAAGTGAGATGAGAGAAGTGCGGAACAACCCATCCATCTTTCACTATGTCCTTGTTTGCAAGGGACTAGAGCAAGGAACTAATGACTTGACAAATGTTCCTCCTTCTTTGATGGCTATTTTGCAGGAATTCCACGATGTATTTCCCGAAGAGCTTCCTCATGGCCTACCTCCTCTTCGTGGAATCGAGCACCGCATCAACCTCATACCCGCCGCCCCACTCCCAAACCGCGCCGCGTATCGCACGAACCCGGAAGAGACAAAGGAGATAGAACGACAAATCAACCAACTCGTCTCCAAAGGTTTGATCCAAGTAAGCACTAGCCCAAGCGCGGTCCCCGTTATTCTAGTTCCAAAAACGGATGATACGTTGCGGTTATGCATGGACTGCCGTCCAATCAATGCTATCACCGTGCGTTATCGACATCCTATATCGCGTCTTGATGACATGCTTGATGAGTTATGTGGAGCCACTATATTTTCGAAAATTGATCTTCGTAGTGGTTACCATCAAATTCTCATGGCCGAAGGTGATGAGTGGAAAACCGCCTTCAAGACCAAGCTTGGTCTCTATGAATGGTTGGTTATGCCCTTTGGCTTATCAAATGCCCCATCTACCTTCATGCGCCTCATGAACCATATTTTGAGATCTCTCATTGGGAAGAGTGTAGTTGTTTACTTTGATGGCATCCTTGTCTATAGCAAGTCACTAGAGGAGCATGTTACTCATGTTAAGGAGGTCCTTCAAATCCTTCGTCATGAAAAGCTTTATGCTAATCTCCCAAAGTGCACTTTTGCAAAAGACAAACTGGTTTTCCTTGGTTTTGTTGTGTCTTCTAATGGCATTGAAGTTGATGTCTCAAAAGTTAAGGACATACGAGATTGGCCCATCCCTACCAATGTTAGTGAACTTCGTAGTTTTCATGGGTTGGCTGGCTTTTACCGTCGCTTTGTGAAAGACTTTTCTACCATTGCTTGCCCCCTCAACGAATTGACCAAGAAAAATGTCACGTTCGTTTGGGGAAAAGCACAACAAAAGGCTTTTTATGAGCTCAAAACGAGGCTCACCGAAGCACCACTTCTTACATTACCGGATTTCACAAAAACCTTTGAGATTGAATGTGACGCTAGTGGTATTGGCATTGGAAGCATCCTTATGCAAAATGGGCGTCCCATTGCATACCATAGTGAGAAACTTGATGGCGCACGCCTAAATTACCCCATTTATGACAAAGAGCTTTTTGCCTTGGTTCGTGTCCTTCAAGTGTGGCAACACTATCTTTGGCCCAAAGAATTTATCATCCATTCCGACCATGAGTCGTTGAAATATCTTAAGGGCCAAGCCACTTTGAGTAAAAGGCACGCCAAATGGGTTGAGTTCATGGAGTCTTTTCCTTACATTGTCAAATACAAGAAGGGCAAAGAAAATGTGGTAGCGGACGCCTTGTCTCGCAAAAACACAAACCTTCTTACGCGGCTCGAAGTAAATGTCTTGGGTCTTGATGACATCAAATCTTTGTACGCGTCCGACCCTTTCTTTGGACCAATTTTTGCAAGATGTTCAATAGACAAAGGGATTGATGATTTCTATTTGCATAAGGGTTTTCTTTTCAAACAAAACAAGCTTTGCATTCCGAAGTCATCTCTTCAAATTTTGCTTCTTCAAGAGTCCCATGTTGGAGGACTTATGGGTCACTTTGGCTGTGACAAGACATATGACATGCTTTCCACTCACTACTTTTGGCCAAAGATGAAGCGCGACGTGGAGCGCCACGTCCAACGATGCACTACATGTATCCAAGCTAAGTCTAAGTCTAACCCCTTTGGTCTTTATATGCCATTGCCTATTCCTCATGCAGCTTGGTCGGACATTAGCATGGACTTTGTGTTAGGCTTGCCTAGATCTAAACATGGACATGATTCTATATTTGTGGTAGTGGATCGCTTTTCAAAAATGGCACACTTCATTCCGACCGTGCATGAGACTTCACATGAAATTTGTTTTTCAATTTGTTTTTCGGAATAATTCTACACGGTGTACCAAGAACAATCGTCTCCGACCGCGACGTCAAATTCATGAGCTACTTCTGGAAGACTCTCATGGCCAAGCTCGGCATCAAGCTCCTCTTCTCGTCCGCCTCGCATCCTCAAACCGATGGACAAACCGAGGTCATTAATCGAAGCCTTGGCACCCTCCTCCGGGTGTTGATACAGAAGAACCTTAAAGACTGGGAGGAATGTATTCCACACGCCGAGTTCGCCTACAACCGCACCAAGCACTCCACCACCATGAGGAGCCCGTTCATGATCGTTTATGGCTTCGAGCCTCTCACCGCACTCGATATCCTTCCACTACCGCTTCATGAACATGCCAATATGGACGTTGTCAAGCGTTCCCAAACAATGAATAAACTCCATGAAGACACAAGAGCTACGATCGAGCAACAAGTCCTTCGCCAAGCATCAAGGCTAAACAAGAACAAGAAAGTGATGATCTTTGAAGAAGGCGACCTTGTGTGGATACACTTAAGGAAAGACCGCTTCCCCAAGGAACGCGACTCCAAACTCAAGCCACGAGGTGATGGACCATTCAAAGTGTTAAAGAGAATCAACAACAACGCCTATATCATAGATATCCCAACATCAAAGTATCTTGTGAGCTCGACATTCAATGTCAAGGACCTCTCACCCTACCATGGAGAAGATGAAGTTGAGAAGGTTGAAGAGTCTAGGACGACTCTTTTTCCTGAGGGGATGCAGATGCGTTCTCTGAGCTACTACATCTACTACATCCACGAGCTCCCCAAGTGGACCCATGACTCACGCCTGAGGCCAAGCTCAAGCCCTAGTGAACTTCCCTCTCCTCTGCAGACTTGGCACCCTTGGATGGCTGCTACTTTATACGCATACCTTGTGCATCATCAACAGTAAGAAGAGAAGGACCCAGTGAGGAGCACCGTGGAAGCTAAAACCCTCGTCTCCAGTACTACGGAAGGCTGGCGTCCTACCGCCCGGCCCACTACTTCCTTTACTACCGCCTCCCAGCGGACAACGCCAAATACTCACATCTCAGTGTAGTACCTCGGGAATCTGGAACAGGTCTACTCGTTTCCTCACCTACCGCCCCCCAAGCGCCAACTAAGTCCCGGGGTGCAAGCGGTACCAGGACCCAGGTACTTTGTTACTACAAGTTACCGATGCTGCTAGACGTACTACGGACGCGTGATTGATCGTGTTAATCGGCCCATAACCCTCTCTATATTTCGCTATTTGTTCCTAAAATACCCCTGTTTATGTGGTTGGCCTATAAATAGCCCCCACCCTCTATTGTAAACCCTAGACTTGGATAATAATAGATTAAGGACACCCCTTTGAGGATCTTTCATCTATTGGTATCATGCTCCTACCAAGGAGCACCCTATTATCCACCCTCCTCTTGGATCTTGCCTAGTGCGTTCAAGTTGTACAAGGCCTTGGGTTCTCGGTTTCTCGCCCCCAAGTCGTCAAGATCTCACCAAGCATCTCGCCCCCGTTGTTGGTCGTGGAGAGAGAGTTTCGCCCAACACCGATCCTAGGGATTATGTTGGACCGGTTGCCACCGGCGTGAGTTATCGGCGTGTATCGTGATTTGTGTGCGTGTGTTCGTGGTTTTCTTCCCCTCTCTCCCCGTCCACCGCTTTCCCCTTGTTACCCGTGGAGATTCGTGAAAGATCGGGCCACCCCAAGGGGTTACCATATAGCACCTAGAGTTGATGATGAATGAAGGCTTGTGCCTAACCCTAGATGGGGACCCCTCTCTATAGTTAATCTATGAGTTGTACAAGGCCATGGAGTTCGGTTGTTCGTCTCCAAGTCGTCAAGACCCTCCTCAAGTGTTTGGTCTCTCCTCATCAAGGATTCTAGTAGTGCTAGGTCTCTCCCCTTGGGATTCTACTTGGTTGCTACTCTCTCCTTTGATTTGGATTCTATCATCCGCTTGCTGATCTCTCCTTTAGTGATTCTACCTAACGGTCTCTCGCCGAGGATTCTATTGGATTGGTTGTTCGAGCCAACGGGAGAAAATCGAATCGGGTTTTGTTTGCGTGTGTTTGTATCTTTACCTTGCGTTTGTGTTGCGTTCATCGTGTTCATCGGGTATCCCCTCACTCCCTGCCTCAAATCCGTGAAGATCGGGCCACCCTAGGGTCAATCCCACAAGGGATCCCATATCAACACTTCTTTTGGCCACGTATGCGTCGAGATGTTGAGAGATTTGTGGCACGCTGCACTACTTGTCAAAAAGCTAAGTCTCGCCTTAATCCACATGGTTTACATATGCCTCTTCCTGTTCCTAGTGTTCCTTGGAAGGATATTTCTATGGACATTGTTTTGGGATTGCCACGTACATAGAAGGGGAGGGATAGTATTTTTGTTGTTGTGGATCGGTTTTCTAAGATGGCACACTTTATTCCTTGTCATAAAACGGATGATGCTACGCATATTGCTGATTTGTTATTTCGTGAAATTGTTCGTTTACATGGTGTGCCAAATACTATTGTTTCTGATCGTGATACTAAATTTCTTAGCCACTTTTGGAGATGTTTATGGGCTAAGTTGGGGACTAAATTGCTCTTTAGTACTACATGTCATCCCCAAACTAATGGACAAACTGAAGTAGTAAATAGAACTTTGTCTACTATGTTGCGGGCTGTTTTAAAGAAGCACTTAAAATTGTGGGACGAGTGTTTACCTCATATATAATTTGCTTATAATCGTTCGCTGCATTCTACCACAAAGATGTGCCCGTTTGAAATCGTGTATGGTTTTGTTCCTCGTGCACCTATTGATTTATTGCCTTTACCTTCTTCGGTGCAAAATAATTTGGATGCTACACAACACGCTGAAATGATATTAAACTTGCATAAGACTACTAAAGATAACATAGAACACATGGATGCTAAGTATAAACTTGCTGGGGATAAAGGGAGAAAGCATGTTGTGTTTGATGTTGGTGATCTTGTTTAGTTACATTTGCGTAAAGATCGTTTTCCTTATTTACGCAAGTCTAAGTTAATGCCGCGTGCTGCTGGTACCTTTAAGGTGTTAGAGAAAATAAACGATAATGCATATAAACTTGAGTTGCCTACAGACTTTGGTACGGTTAGTCCTACGTTTAACATTGCAGATTTGAAGCCTTACTTTGGTGAGGAAGATGAGATTGCGTCGAGGACGACTTCAATTCAAGAAGGGGAGCATGATGTGGACATCCCATCTATTGATACAACCATTGTACCTACAGCTACACACATACAAGGACCCATCACAAGATCTCGTGCCAAACAACTTAACTATTAGGTACTTTCGTTTCTTGGAACTATTCCTCACATACATGAGAATATGATGCTGCCTAAATAAGATGTATTTCTTACTATTAGGTATGATGGACCAAGCATGGATGAGAGGGACAAGCATTGGAGCATGGCCATGCATGGAGATGGCAGCAAGCATGTGATGATCCAAGAGAAGGCCACAGATGAAGATTTCAGAACTTTGAGGCCACCATAATGAAGAAATAAGGCTTGGACGAAATATTCAAGATTAATACTTCAGAAGTTCGTCCATAGCTTAATCTGGTGCTATGACACCTTTATTTTGGGCCAAGCCCATGTAATTTTCGCTGGATTTTAAATAGCCACTTTATAGAGTCCGTATTTGCGGAGAAAGGGACTTCTAGGATTGGATTCGGCCACCACTTCTATGGCTAGCCGAAACCCCACCTTTTCCTCCTTAAATACTCCCTATAGCCGTCACCATAGACTCGGATTTTGTTTAGACATTAAGTTAGCCATCATAGCAACTTCGCCAAGGCTCGAGCATCGCAGAGGCCTCTTGTACTTCGGACCTATACAGGATCCCACCTTTTCAATAAAGCTTTCATCTTAATCCGCAATATCTTGAGTGCAATATTAGTTCTTGTTCTCGATTTCAGGTAGGAATTAAGACCCTCGCTGGTCAGGCTGATCGTGTTCCCGCAGGATCGGTAACCTCCAAGAGACTGGCCTAGAGATTGCATTGACGCTCGTGCTCGCAGATGTAGTCAGATCGTCAAGCCCAAACTCCACCAAATCGATTATCACCATCTCATCGAAAGATCGGACGCCTTTGCCCTATCAATCGGTTAACGTGCTCCCTCAAATCCACATCGAAGAGGGATGAACTCCAAGGCCTTGTTCAACGATGGACGCGTGATGCAAAGTTCAATCGAGGTTGGTGACGATAGTCGGTCCCCTTGGGTAAGGGGATGAGGCAAAACTAGAGATTCCACACAAGGGGGTTGTCTTTAGTCTATCATTTATGCCTAAGGGATACATGAAGGGGTGGGGGATCTGATAGGGCAAAGGTGTCCGATCTTTCGATGAGATGATGATAATCGATTTGGTGGAGTTCGGGCTTCACGATCCGACTACACGTGCGAGCACGAGCGCCAATGCAATCGCTAGGCCAATCTCCTGGAGGTTACCGATCCTGCGGGAACGCGATCAGCCTAACTAGCGAGGGTCTTACTTCCTAGCTGAAATCGAGAATAAGTAAGAACCAATATTGCAATCAAGATAATTGCTGATTAAGAGGAAAGCTTGAATGAAAAGGTGGGATCCTGAATAGGTGCGAAGTACAAGAGGCCTCTGCGATGCTCGAGCCTTGGCGAAGTTGCTACAATGGCTAACTTAATGTCTAAACAAAATCCGAGTCTAGGGTGACGGATATGGGTAGTATTTAAGGGCGAAAAGGTGGGGTTTCGGCCAGCCATGGAAGTGGTGGCCGAATCCAACCCTAGAAGTCCTTTTCCCCTCAAATACGGACTCTAAAAAGTGGCTAATTAAAATCCTGCGAAAATTACATGTGCCTGGCCCAAAATAAAGGTGTCGCAGCACCATATTAAGCTATGGACGAATTCGTGAAGTATTGATCTTGAATATTTCGTCCAAGCCTTCTTTCTTCATTATGGTGGCCTCAAAGTTCTGAAATCTTCATATGTGGACTTCTCTTGGATCATCACACGCTTGCTGCCATCTCCATGCATGGCCATGCTCCAATACTTGTCCCTCTCATCCATGCTTGGTCCATCATTCCTAAGAGTAAGAAATACATCTGATTTAGGCAGCATCATATTCTCATGTATGTGAGGAATAGTTCCAACAAACGAAAGTACCTGATAGTTAAGTTGTTTGGCACGAGATCTTGTGATGGGTCCTTGTATGTGTGTTGCTGTAGGTACAACGGTTGTATCAATAGAAGGGATGTCCACATCATGCTCCCCTTCTTGAATTGAAGTCGTCCTCGACGCAATCTCATTTTCCTCACCAAAGTAAGGCTTCAAATCTGCAATGTTAAACGTAGGACTAACCGTACCAAAGTCTGCAGGCAACTCAAGTTTATATGCATTATCATTTATTTTCTCTAACACCTTAAAGGGACCAGCAGCACACGGCATTAACTTAGACTTGCGTAAATCAGGAAAACGATCTTTACGCAAATGTAACCAAACAAGATCGCCAACATCAAACACAACATGCTTTCTCCCTTTATCCCCAGCAAGTTTATACTTAGCATTCATGTGTTCAATGTTATCTTTAGTAGTCTTATGCAAGTTTAATATCATTTTAGCGCGTTGTGTAGCATCCAAATTATGTTGCACCGAAGAAGGTAAAGGCAATAAATCAATAGGTGCACGAGGAACAAAACCATACACAATCTCAAATGGGCACATCTTTGTGGTAGAATGCAGCGAACGATTATAAGCAAATTTTATATGAGGTAAACACTCTTCCCACAATTTTAAGTTCTTCTTTAAAACAACCCGCAACATAGTAGACAAAGTTATATTTACTACTTCAGTTTGACCATCAATTTGGGGATGACATGTAGTACTAAACAGCAATTTAGTCCCCAACTTAGCCCATAAACATCTCCAAAAGTGGCTAAGAAATTTAGTATCACGATCAGAGACAATAGTATTTGGCACACCATGCAAACTAACAATTTCACAAAAGAAAAAAATCAGCAATATGCGCAGCATCATCCGTTTTATGACAAGGAATAAAGTGTGCCATCTTAGAAAACCGATCCACAACAACAAAAATACTATCCCTCCCCTTCCGTGTTCGTGGCAATCCCAAAACAAAGTCCATAGAAATATCCTCCCAAGGAACTGATAGGGCAAAGGTGTCCGATCTTTTGATGAGATGGCAATAATCGATTTGGTGGAGTTCGGGCTTGACGATCCGACTACACGTGCCAGCATGAGCGCCAATGCAATCGCTAGGCCATTCTCCTGGAGGTTACCCATCCTGCGGGAACACGATCAGCCTGACCAGCGAGGGTCTTAATTCCTACCTGAAATCGAGAACAAGTAAGAACCAATATTGCAATCAAGATAATTGCTGATTAAGAGGAAAGCTTTATTGAAAAGGTGGGATCCTGAATAGGTGCGAAGTACAAGAGGCCTCTGCGACGCTCGAGCCTTGGCGAAGTTGCTACGATGGCTAACTTAATGTCTTTACAAAATCCGAGTCTAGGGTGACGGATATGGGGAGTATTTAAGGGCGAAAAGGTGGGGTTTCGGCCAGCCATGGAAGTGGTGGCCGAATCCAACCCTAGAAGTCCTTTTCCCCTCAAATACGGACTCTAAAAAGTGGCTAATTAAAATCCTACGAAAATTACATGGGCCTGGCCCAAAATAAAGGTGTCGCAGCACCATATTAAGCTATGGACAAATTCGTGAAGTATTGATCTTGAATATTTCGTCCAAGCCTTCTTTCTTCATTATGGTGGCCTCAAAGTTCTGAAATCTCCATCTGTGGCCTTCTCTTGGATCATCACACGCTTGCTGCCATCTCCATGCATGGCCATGCTCCAATGCTTGTCCCTCTCATCCATGCTTGGTCCATCATTCCTAAGAGTAAGAAATACATCTGATTTAGGCAACATCATATTCTCATGTATGTGAGGAATAGTTCCAAGAAACGAAAGTACCTGATAGTTAAGTGGTTTGGCACGAGATCTTGTGATGGGTCCTTGTATGTGTGTTGTTGTAGGTACAACGGTTGTATCAATAGAAGGGATGTCCACATCATGCTCCCCTTCTTGAATTGAAGTCGTCCTCGACGCAATCTCATCTTCCTCACCAAAGTAAGGCTTCAAATCTGCAATGTTAAACGTAGGACTAACCGTACCAAAGTGTGCAGGCAACTCAAGTTTATATGCATTATCATTTATTTTCTCTAACACCTTAAAGGGACCAGCAGCACGCGGCATTAACTTAGACTTGCGTAAATCAGGAAAACGATCTTAACGCAAATGTAACCAAACAAGATCGCCAACATCAAACACAACATGCTTTCTCCATTTATCCCCAGCAAGTTTATACTTAGCATTCATGTGTTCAATGTTATCTTTAGTAGTATTATGCAAGTTTAATATCATTTCAGCGCGTTGTGTAGCATCCAAATTATGTTGCACCGAAGAAGGTAAAGGCAATAAATCAATAGGTGCACGAGGAACAAAACCATACACAATCTCAAATGGGCACATCTTTGTGGTAGAATGCAGCGAACGATTATAAGCAAATTCTATATGAGGTAAACACTCTTCCCACAATTTTAAGTTCTTCTTTAAAACAACCCACAACATAGTAGACAAAGTTCTATTTACTACTTCAGTTTGACCATCAGTTTGGGGATGACATGTAGTACTAAACAGCAATTTAGTCCCCAACTTAGCCCATAAACATCTCGAAAAGTGGCTAAGAAATTTAGTATCACGATCAGAGACAATAGTATTTGGCACACCATGCAAACTAACAATTTCACGAAAGAAAAAATCAGCAATATGCGCAACATCATCCGTTTTATGACAAGGAATAAAGTGTGCCATCATAGAAAACCGATCCACAACAACAAAAATACTATCCCTCCCCTTCTGTGTTCGTGGCAATCCCAAAACAAAGTCCATAGAAATATCCTCCCAAGGAACTGAAAGGGCAAAGGTGTCCGATCTTTTGATGAGATAGCGATAATCGATTTGGTGGAGTTCGGGCTTGACGATCCGACTACACGTGCGAGCACGAGCGCCAATGCAATCGCTAGGCCAATCTCCTGGAGGTTACCGATCCTGCGGGAACACGATCAGCCTGACCAGCGAGGGTCTTAATTCCTACCTGAATTCGAGAACAAGTAAGAACCAATATTGCAATCAAGATAATTGCTGATTAAGAGGATAGCTTTATTGAAAAGGTGGGATCCTGAATAGGTGCGAAGTAGAAGAGGCCTCTGCGACGCTCGAGCCTTGGCGAAGTTGCTACGATGGCTAACTTAATGTCTAAACAAAATCCGAGTCTAGGGTGACGGATATGGGGAGTATTTAAGGGCGAAAAGGTGGGGTTTCGGCCAGCCATGGAAGTGGTGGCCGAATCCAACCCTAGAAGTCCTTTTCCCCTCAAATACAGACTCTAAAAAGTGGCTAATTAAAATCCTGTGAAAATTACATGGGCCTGGCCCAAAATAAAGGTGTCGCAGCACCATATTAAGCTATGGACGAACTCGTGAAGTATTGATCTTGAATATTTCATCCAAGCCTTCTTTCTTCATTATGGTGGCCTCAAAGTTCTGAAATCTTCATCTGTGGCCTTCTCTTGGATCATCACACGCTTGCTGCCATCTCCATGCATGGCCATGCTCCAATGCTTGTCCCTCTCATCCATGCTTGGTCCATCATTCCTAAGAGTAAGAAATACATCTGATTTAGGCAGCATCATATTCTCATGTATGTGAGGAATAGTTCCAAGAAACGAAAGTACCTGATAGTTAAGTTGTTTGGCACGAGATCTTGTGATGGGTCCTTGTATGTGTGTAGCTGTAGGTACAACAGTTGTATCAATAGAAGGGATGTCCACATCAGGAACACTAGGAACAGGAAGAGGCATATATAAACCATGTGGATTAAGGCGAGACTTAGCTTTTTGACAAGTAGTGCAGCGTGCCACAAATATCTCAACATCTCGACGCATACGTGGCCAAAAGAAGTGTGCAGCAAGAACATCCTCCATGCACCTTCTGTAATAGCAAAAGACGAACAGAACTATCTGTAATGCATAGTTTGTTAGCACGGAACACAAATCCATCATTGAAGACGAACTTGTTCCAAGTTCTACCATCTCTACAATTCTGCAACACATCTTTAAATTCAGTATCATGCACATATTGTTCCTTAATAGTTTCTAATCCAAATATTTTGAAGTCAAGTTGAGATAACAAAGTATAACGGCGCGACAAAGCATCAGCAATAATATTATCTTTACCCTTTTTGTGTTTGATAACATAAGGAAAAGACTCAATAAATTCAACCCACTTTGCATGACGACGATTCAACATAGCTTGACTACGAATATGCTTCAAAGATTCATGATCAGAATGAATAACAAATTCTTTAGGCCATAGATAATGTTCCTAAGTTTCTAATGTCCGAACCAACGCATATAATTCTTTATCATAAGTAGAATAGTTCAGACTAGCCCCACTCAATTTCTCACTAAAATATGCCACAGGTTTTCCCTCTTGTAATAACACCCCTCCCAAACCAATTCCACTAGCATCACATTCAAGCTCAAAAGTCTTAGTAAAATCAGGAAGTTTGAGTAAGGGAGCATGTGTTAGCTTATCTTTCAATATGACGAAGGCACATTGTTGTGCATCGCCCCCACAAAGGGCACATCCTTCTTGGTAAGCTCATTCAGTGACATGGCAATTGATCCAAAGTCTTTGACAAAGCGCCTATAAAAACCAGCGAGGCCAAGAAAACTCCTCACTTGTGTGATTGTCTTGGCTGGCCAATTCTCAATAGCTTCAATCTTGGTGGATCCACTTCAATACCACGTGATGTAACAACATAGCCAAGAAACACAACTCGATTGGTGCAAAAGGTGCACTTCTCAAGGTTACCAAACAAGCGTGCATCACGTAAAGCATTGAAAACAAAGACGTAAATGGTCCAAATGATCCTCTAAAGATTTGCTATAAATCGTAATATCATCAAAGTAGACTACCACAAAGCGTCAATGAAAGCACGTAAAACTTCGTTCATTAATCTCATGAAAGTGCTAGGTGCATTAGTTAAACCAAACGGCATTACTAACCACTCATATAAACCGAACTTAGTTTTAAATGCTGTTTTCCATTCATCTCCTAATTTCATACGAATCTGGTGGTAACCACTACGCAAATCAACTTTAGAAAACATGGTAGAGCCACTCAATTCATCAAGCATGTCATCTAAACGTGGAATAGGATGACGATATCGAATAGTAATATTATTGATAGCTCTACAATCAGTACACATGCGCGAAGAACCATCTTTCTTAGGTACCAAAATAAGAGGAACAGCACAGGGACTCATGAATATGATCTTTGTCGAGTAGTTCCTGAATTTGGCGTTGTATCTCCTTTGTCTCCTCTGGATTGGTTCTATATGGCGCGCGGTTGGGCAACGTGGCACCAGGAATTAGATCAATTTGGTGCTCAATTCCTCTAATAGGAGGTAGTCCTGGTGGCATTTCAATGGAAAGACGTCCTCATATTCCTGCAAAAGGTTAGCAATAGCGGGTGGCAAAGAAGGAGGCATATCCTCAAATGAAAACAAAACCTCTTTGCAGACAATTGCATAACATTGAGTATTGTTTACATCTAGTTCAGCAATATCAATTTTATTTGCAAGCATACATGGACTCTTCAAACGAATTTCAGTAGCATGTGTAGAATCAGATTTAGTGTTCTTTGGTGGTATAAAATCTGCAGCAGCAATCTGATTCTCACTTTTATTTTTCTCCTCAGTTTAAGCTCTACTAGCTCTAGCAAGATCATCTTTTAAAATCTGTTCGGGAGTCATAGGTTTTAGACCAATTTTCTTTCCATCATGCATAAGAGAATAGTGATTAGTTTTGCCATTATGAACAGATTCTCTATCAAATTGCCATGGTCTACCAAGTAACAAATAACAAGCTTGCATAGGTACAACATCACAATCAACAAAATCAGAATATGTACCAATAGTAAAATGCACACGTACCGTTCTTGTTACCTTGATCTTGCGAGAACTCTCAAACCATTGGATGTAATATGAATGTGGGCATTGTCGTGTTGGAAGCGCAAGCTTCTCTACCATGTCAACACTGGCCAGATTATTACAACTCCCTCCATCAATGATGATCCGCATAGCTCTTTCCTTGACAACACCACGTGTTTGGAACAGGTTGTGGCATTGATCTTGCTCAGATTTGCTCAATTGCACACTCAACACACGTTGTGTAATTAAGCTCTTGTATTGATCGCCGACTTCACTCCATTACCTCTGTCTCTTCATCAGCATCAGAATTGTCTCCATCTCGAGCAGAAATAAGGGCTATTGTATCTTCATCAAAGTCACTTGCTGAATCGTATTGACCATCTTCCCGCACCATCATCACACGTTGTGTTGTGCACTGTCTCTCAATATGACCAAAACCCCAGCACTTGTGGCATTGTATATCCTTTGTCTTACCCGTGGAAGCCATAGAAGAGGCACTACGAGCAGGAGCATTGGATGATGGTGGAGGAGCAGCTGGAAATCTTGTGATGGCCTTGGATGTGATAGTAGCTGGTGGCGAATCACGAGGAGGCGCTGATTGTCGAGATGTCCAAGTGGATGTGCGACCTGCAGAATTATTAGTCCTCCTCCATGGTGGTTGGCGATCCTACACTTCACGTTCAGCTTTGTAAGCAAGATGAAACAAACGAGTGATAGAATTATATTCCTTATAATCTAATATTTGCTGAATGTCCTTGTTTAATCCACCAAAGAAACGTGCAAGCATTTGTTCATTAGATTCAACAAGACCAAACCGAACCATCCCCATTTGCAATTCCTGATAATACTCTTCTACAGAATTTTTCCCTTGCGCTAAACGTGTCAGATTCTTTAGTAAATCACGTTGATAAGTGGGAGGTACGAACACGCATAGAAGTTTTTAAAGCAGTCCAAGTACTAGGAATAGTAGTAGGATTTAAACGACAATACTCAGACCACCAAAGGGAAGCAAATTTAGTAAATTCACATGTAGCAGCACTAACACGCATATTCTCAGGATATTTTAAGCATGCAAAACGTTGTTCTACTTCCATATCCCATGTAAGATATGCATCAGGATTATATTTACCCTCAAAAGATGGAATATTTAATTTAAGCTTCATGATCATCATCACGTACCGGTGGTCGAGCGTTGCGGTAGTAATGTCGGGGACGGCCAGCAGGTACCTGTGGAGGTTGTTCAACCTCCTCGTCAAACAGATCGTCGTCGTCGGGGTCGTAGTAGTACCCGTCGTCTGTCCCCAATGTCGCAATGGCAAGAACGGAAGTCCGAGGTCGCGCCACAGCCGCAGAGTCACGGCGAGCGAACCATCGTCCGACCCGTGATCGGAATGCGCTGTGCCGGCGATGGTCGCGGTAATCTGTTCAAGATCTCCTTGAACCGAGCGTCAAGCTTGGCGTTGAAGGATTTCTCGAGTCCATCGATCTTGTCCACGGCGTTGGTGAGCTTGGTGTCAAACTCCCCCAGGTGTGTATCCACGTCTTCAGCGCGACTGACCAAGAGCTCGGAGAAGTGGGCATGTAGTTCTTCGTTCTTCATGGTGGCAGGGTTCCGTGAACTATCTGTCATGGTTAGTCCTTTAAAAAGCACAGGTATATACTATGGAAGGATGGTGGAAGTCACGCATAATCCGTCAAGCAATATACGAAGCTCTTACAAGTTCTTACCAAACAGCAGGAAAAGGCGATATGCAACCGCGAGGATCAGTGGTTCCAGAGATTGAGCCAAGCGATTACCAGGAGTCGAAACACCGCACGTGGAGAATATCTGTGGAGCTCTGGGAAGGCTTAGCAAAGGGGGTTAGCAATTATCAAAACAACAATGAAAATGTTGAAAGAATGCTCAACAACGGTACTGTGCTGGTCCTAGGCTAGACCGTACTAGAGACGCGAGCCTAGATCACCAACGATGTCACGACACGACACAACAAGCAATGTATGATGATATGGCACCCTGAAAAGCGAACCGAGAGGTGGAAAATCACTATGATGGCGAGTGTCTAGAACTGATCTACGGGGTCTAAAAATAGGTTAGCCCCAAAAAAAAATTCGAATTTTTTTATTTTGCCCCGAAAAGTGCACAGACGCCAAAAAAATATTGCTATAACGGCCGATGGAGAAAGGTGATCCCCGGGGTCGAAAACAGTATAGCCAAATTTTTTTTTTTGCTCTCCTTCTGGACTTACGACCGGACTCTTAGCTCGACACGGACTTTAGCTTAACACGGAAACAACAAAGAAGGAAAGTAAAAAGAAATAACTAGGAAACAATAACTCTACTCGGACTCGTACCGCGGCAGGAAAACTGATCAGATCTCTGTCGCGGTAGGAAGGCGGTGGCGGAGTATTAGGGTTTATGGTGGCTGGGTATATGGCGGCGGAATATGGTGGCAGAATATGGTGGCGGTGATCGGCGAGTGTGGCGGTGACTACTATGATCAGAACTCGAAACTCTAAGGGACGAGACACTAAGACCAGCAACTCGACGCGACGATGTAGACATAAATTCAAAAACTGAGAAGATAATGCGAGGCGTAGATTGGTTATGGGATGGATCTAAAATCTAACTGTATTTTTGGCTTTTTCGTAGGTTATAGGTAAAAACAGATCTAATCTACGAAAACAGTAAAATCTCACCGAGCAACCTGAAATTTGATACCACTTGATAGGGCAAAGGTGTCCGATCTTTCGATGAGATGATGATAATCGATTTGGTGGAGTTCGGGCTTGACGATCCGACTACACGTGCGAGCACGAGCGCCAATGCAATCGCTAGGCCAATCTCCTGGAGGTTACAGATCCTGCGGAACCACGATCAGCCTGACCAGCGAGGGTCTTAATTCCTACCTGAAATCGAGAACAAGTAAGAACCAATATTGCAATCAAGATATTGCGGATTAAGAGGAAAGCTTTATTGAAAAGGTGGGATCCTATATAGGTGTGAAGTACAAGAGGCCTCTGCGACGCTCGAGCCATGGCGAAGTTGCTATGATGGCTAACTTAATGTCTAAACAAAATCCGAGTCTAGGGTGATGGCTATGGGAAGTATTTAAGGACGAAAAGGTGGGGTTTCGGCCAGCCATGGTGATGGAGGGGTTAACCTCTTGGGTGGCCCGATCTTCACGGATCTCGTGGTCAAATCGATGGGAAAGCGAGCGGAAAGGGAGAAGGTAGCGGAAGCGAACACACACCTCGCGAAGAACACGATGAAAACACACAAAACTCACACGATACAAGGCCGATTGCTCCCGAACGGCGGTCACCGGTCCGATAGAATCCTCGCAAGGAAAGATCGGTCAACGTGCTCCCTCAAATCCACATCAGAGAGGGAAGAACACCTTGGGGAGGGTCTTGACAACTTGGAGACGAGACATCAAACTCCAAGGCCTTGTTCAACGATGGATGCGTGATGCAAAGTCCAATCGAGGTTGGTGACGATAGTCGGTCCCCTTGGTAAAGGGGATGAGGCAAAACTAGAGATTCCACAATGGGGGTTGTCTTTCGTCTATCATCTATGCCTAAGGGATACATGAGGTGATGCAGCCCGTCCTCCGACCGCTACTACATCTACTCCCACGAGCTACCCAAGTGGACCCATGACTCGCGCCCGAGCCAAACTCCTTCAAACTAAGGTGAACTCGCTCCTCTCCTTGTGTGACTTCGACACACCCTTGGATGGCATGCTACTTCACACGCAAACTCTGTGCATCATCAGGTACGAAGAAGCCACCAGTCGCTGCCAGACGCAAGCGGTACTACCGGTTGGGACGACCGGTACTACCGCTCCAAGCGGTCCTACCGCCTCCTCCTACCGCCACAGAAGCACCACTCACGCCCGAAGCAAGTGGTACTACGGTCCTGCAGAACGTACTACCGCCTCCTACCTTCGCCACAGACGCCCGACGGAAGCTCCAGGCCCTCAAGCGGTACTACAGCTCGAGCGGTACTCGTTACCACCGGTACTACGGTTGCCGGACCGTACCAGGTCTGCTGACCACGATCGCCTAAGTTCGGCCCTGTGCCTTGTAACCCATCCTATATTTTACCTTTTCATTCCGAAACTACCCCTGTTTTGTGGCTGGACTATATATAGCCCCCACCCTCTATTGTAAACGCTTAGACTTGGATAATAATAGATATTAAGGAAACCCTTTGAGGACTTATATCTATTGGTCTCATGCTCCTACCAAGGAGCACCAGATTATCCACCCCCCTCTTGGATCCTTCCTAGTGCGTTCAAGTTGTACAAGGCCTTGGGTTCTCGGTTTCTCGCCCCCAAGTCGTCAAGGTCTCACCAAGCGCCTCATCCCCCGTTGTTGGCGTGGAGAGCGAGCTTCGCCCAACACCGATCCTAGGGATTATGTTGGACCGGTTGCCACCGGCGTGAGGAGTAGGCGTGTATCGTGTTTTGTAGTGAGTGTGTTTGTGGTTTTCATCGTTTCCCTCAATTTCATCCCCCGACCACCCCCTTTCCCCTCGTTCCCCGTGGAATTCGTGAAAGATCGGGCCAACCCCAGGGTTACCCCCATAACATATTGGTATCAAGGGCACGGTTGATCACGAATTTCCCCCAATTTTTTCTTTTATCCGCCTTAAAAACGAAAATCCTACCAAAAAGAGCCCAATTTGCCTTCGGATCGATCTCTGGATTTGGTGAGTTTTTCATGGTTTTGGTCCATAGATCTGTTACTTTGGGAGTCGATCTATAGCCCCTGTTGTTTCTAGATCAGCCTTTCGGTCAGATTTCCCACGAATTTGAGGTTTTTGGCAAGTTCACCTCGTTCCAGGCATGTGCCAAGCGGTACTACCGGCTGCGCAAGCGGTACTACCGCTAGTGACCGGTACTACCGGTAGTACAAGCGGTACTACCGCTCACCGGTCCTACCGCTTGTTACCAGGCAGACTACCGCCATCGACCGTGCTTCCTGCCCTTTGACGCCTCGATTTCGTTCGCTGACCTTCCATTTTCGCTTGTTCTTGTTTCGCGTGTTTGTCGCCATTTTCACAATAGCTTCCGCATCAACGTCATACCGCGCTCAACGACACCGCGACACTCGAACATCTTCCCCTACCAACGGTACCAAGTCGTCAACAATACCAAAGGTATAACTTGCACCACCTTGACAGCCCCATATCTTCCTTTGTGTGTATCTATCCTATGAGAGCAACTCATTTTGTGTTTGTCTAAGCATTGTGCACTTGCCTTCGGAAAAGTGAGAGTGTGAGGCCAAATACAAAAGCTAACATAGTAGCATAGCAAGGGAGAAAAAGAAAAAGAATAAAAAAAACAGGAAAAGAAAAAGATAGAATAGAAAGTTACATAGTCTCCCAATACAAAGAGAATACCAAGCTTGTAAGCCAACAAGAGAGAAGAAAGAGCGCACCGAGGCAAGTGCACAAATCTATTGCTTATCCTCTTTTGGCAAACGAGTTGTGGTCTCTCCTTGTGTTGGCACGACAACCGAGCGTAGTCTTCGTTAGGACCTTTTGTGCTCATTTTCTAGTCGTGCTAACCCCATTTTTTCTCCACGTGTGTGTTTTCCGTGTTTTCGTAGATCGTATCCTTTTGCTTTTGATCTTTGGTTCTTTACCACGTAGGACAATAACCTTTTGCTTGGATCGTTTCGTTTGGTTTTCCACAACCCTAACCTTCCACCAAAAGCCTTTGAGAGTTTCTTGCCATTTCATGTTGCACGCTTTTCGCTCATTTGTGTGGCAATTGGTTTGATATAATCTCCAAGGTGAGGTAAAAGGCTAACTCTCCACACCTTTCTCCATATACAACCATTGTTGGCTTTGCATCATGGACAGGCATGGAGAGCCATCCCAACCACAACCACCTCCGGAGGATGATAACCAATTCATGACAAGATGGGACCATTGGAAGGTCCGAGGAGAATTCAACTATCGTTGTGAAGCTCTCGAGCGGCGCCAAGATGAACAATTTAGCGAGGCCCGTGTGGAATTCAAGAACATCGACAACCGCTTCGAAGAAGTCCGTGGCCAAATGCATGCCATGCAACACAACCTCGGTCATCAAAATGAAGCTCCTGGTCGTGCACTCCTCAAGTTCATCTCGGCACTCCTCAAGTGAATCAAGTGCACCTCGCCGTCACGCTTCAAGGCACCGGGATGGACCCGTTCTTCAATCCATGAGCTCTTGCAAGCGGTACCATCTCCGCGTCACGCCGCAACGTCAAGCTATGATGGTGACCTCTCCGCAAGACCTCCAAGGCACGAAGTGAACCGGCCATAACCAAGGGCACTTGTGATTCAACAAGAGCAACCTCGCATGGACCACCAAGGCCATCGACGTCGACATGCCCCTTCAACAACAAGTGAAGCTTCCGAAGAGGACGAACAAGATCACCGTCGACGGGAAGCACTCGAAGATCCCCCAAGGCGTCATCATCGACATGATCGTCCACGTCGGCAACATGATGGTCATGACGAGCCTCCTCTACACCAAGAAGAAGAGCAGCCCATTGCGCATGCGGCTCGACGTCCTCCTCGCCATAGGGCGCAAGACAATGCTCCTCGACATCAACCACGACAAGAACAAGAGCAAGCTCCCCAAGCTCGTCGTGAGGACCATCAACCTCCTCCTCGTCCTCAACCGCGTCAACAAAACGAGCAAGCTCCCCAAGCTCGTCGTCACCAACAAGTTCCACCACCAAACGCGGCACCTCCACAAGAGCAACGCAACAATCACCAAGCAAGACAAGAGAGCTCGGATGATGATGATGACCGCCCAAATCATGGCAACCACCGCAACCGGAACCGCAATGGAGAAGAAACTTGCAAGCTCAAGTTCACCATGCCAAAGTTCACCGGTTCCAATGAGCCAGAGGAATATCTCTCTTGGGAACTCAAGGTCGACAAGATCTTCCGTATGCACAACTATAGCAATGAGAAGATGATGGCCATGGCATCCCTCGAGTTTGATGAGTATGCCAACCTTTGGTGGGAACAAGTCCAACTCGCTCGCGAAGCTAAAGAAGAGCCTCCAATCGCAACTTGGCAAGATATGAAGGCTCATATGAGATCCCGCTTTGTTCCTTCACACTACATGCGTGACCTCTTCAACAAGCTTCAAACTCTTAGCCAAGGAACAAAGACCGTGGCAGAGTACTTCAAGAAAATGGAGCTCAACATGATACGTGCCAACATTGAAGAGCGAGATGAACAAACAATGGCACGCTTCCTCAATGGCTTGAACCATCCCATCAAGCGCATCACCTAGTTCCAAAAGTACAACAACATGGTTGAGCTTGTGCACATCGCTTCAAAGGACGAGCGTCAAGTGCAAGAGGACATCAAGTACAACAAGCCAAAGACGTACTTCACCTTCAAGCAAGCGTCAACCACTACTCCAACAACTCCAAGTGGAAGCTCCTCAAGTACCACCAAGCTTCCCTTCAAGCCAACTCTCCCTCAAGGAAAACAGCCCCCAAGTGGCAAAAACACAAGGGATGATCAACCATTCAATGGTGAATGCTACAAGTGTGGAGGCAAAGGGCACAAGTCGAATGCATGTGGAAAAAAGAAAGTTTTGTTCATCCATGACAACGGCGATGAAGAATACTTGAGTGAAGAAGAGTTTGATGCAAGGGTCAAGGAAGCCATGGCAAGGCAACACTTGGAAGAGGACCAAGAACTTCTTGTGTGTGCGCATGACGCAAGTCCATCGCTTGTGGTCACAAGGGTCTTGACTACCCAAGCCAATGAAAGTGAAGACCAACGCTCGAACATCTTCCAAACTCATGCCGGCATCAATGGGAAGTCCATCAAAGTTATCATCGATGGTGGGAGTTGCCACAACCTTGCAAGCATGGAATTGTGTGAGAAACTCAACCTCACCCTTCATCCACATAGACACCCCTACCATATCCAATGGCTAAGTGACCAAGGATCCGTCAAGATCAAGCACACCGTCTCGGTGACGTTCTCCATTGGGCACTACAAGGACACGGTGGAATGTGACGTGGTTCCAATGACGGTTTGTCACATGTTGCTCGGAAGACCGTGGAAATATGACAAGCGTGCTTTGCATAATGGTCACTCAAACACTTACACCTTCAAATGGCTTGATAAAACTTGTGTGTTGCAACCAATGACTCCTAGCCAAATAATTGCGGACAATGCAAAGGCTTTAGCGAGGCTTAATACAAAAAACACCTTGTGAGAAGAGTGGTGAGCGAGAGAACCACACCATAGTGAGTGAGAGCTACAAGCCAAACTCGAGTGGAAAAACTAAGAGTGTTCTTCTTGCCACCAAAAGTGAGATGAGAGAAGTGCGGAACAACCCATCCATCTTGCACTACGTCCTCGTATGCAAGGGACTAGCGCATGGAACTAACGACTTGACAAATGTTTCTCCTTCTTTGATGGCTGTTTTGCAGGAATTCCAAGATGTATTTCCCGAAGAGCTTCCTCCTGGCCTTCCCCTCTTCGTGGAATCGAGCACCACATCGACCTCATACCCGACGCACCACTCCCAAACCGCCACAGACGCATAACCCTAAGAGACGAAGGAGATCGAGCGTCAAATCAACCAACTCGTCTTCAAAGGTTTGATCCAAGTAAGCACTAGCCCAAGCGCGGTTCCCGTGATCCTAGTCCCGAAAACGGATGATACGTTGCGGTTATGCATGGACTGCCGTCCAATCAATGCTATCACCGTGCGTTATCGACATCCTATACCACGTCTTGATGACATGCTTGATGAGTTATGTGGAGCCACTATATTTTCGAAAATTGATCTTCGTAGTGGCTACCAACAAATTCGCATGGCTGAAGGTGATGAGTGGAAAACCGCCTTCAAGACCAATCTTGGTCTCTATGAATGGTTGGTTATGCCTTTTGGCTTATCCAATGCCCCATCTACCTTCATGCGCCTCATGAACCATATTTTGCGATCTCTCATTGGAAGGAGTGTAGTTGTTTACTTTGATGACATTCTTGTCTATAGCAAGTCACTAGAGGAGCATGTTACTCATGTTAAGGAGGTCCTCCAAATCCTTCGTCATGAAAAGCTTTATGCTAATCTCCCCAAGTGCACTTTTGCAAGAGACAAGCTGATTTTCCTTGGTTTTGTAGTGTCTTCTAATGGCATAGAAGTGGACGTCTCCAAAGTCAAGGACATACGAGATTGGCCCACCCCTACAAATGTTAGTGAACTTCGTAGTTTTCATGGGTTGGCTGGCTTTTATCGTCGCTTTGTGAAAGATTTTTCCACAATTGCTTGCCCCCTCAACGTATTGACCAAGAAGAATGTCACGTTTGTTTGGGGAAAAGCACAACAAAAGGCTTTTGATGAGCTCAAAAAGAGGCTCACCGAAGCACCACTTCTTACATTGCCGGATTTCACAAAAACCTTTGAGATTGAATGTGACGCTAGTGGTATTGGCATTGGTGGCGTCCTTATGCAAAATGGGCGTCCTATTGCTTACCATAGTGAGAAACTTGATGGCGCATGCCTCAATTATCCCATTTATGACAAAGAACTGTTTGCCTTGGTTCGTGTGCTTCAAGTGTGGCAACACTATCTTTGGCCCAAAGAATTTATCATCCATTCCGACCATGAGTCGTTGAAGTATCTTAAGGGCCAAGCCAACTTGAGCAAGAGACACGCAAAATGGGTTGAGTTTATGGAGTCTTTTCCTTACATTGTAAAATACAAGAAGGGCAAAGAAAATGTGGTGGCGGACGCCTTGTCTCGCAAAAACACAAGCCTTCTTACACGACTCGAAGTCAATGTTTTGGGTCTTGAGGACATCAAATCTTTGTACGCGTCCGATTCTTTCTTTGGACCAATATTTTCACAATGTTCAATAGACAAAGGGATTGATGATTTCTATTTGCATAAGGGTTTTCTTTTCAAACAAAACAAGCTTTGCATTCCGAAATCGTCTCTCCAACTTTTGCTTCTTCAAGAGTCCCATGGTGGAGGCCTTATGGGTCACTTTGGCCGTGACAAGACATATGACATGCTCTCCACTCACTACTTTTGTCCAAAGATGAAGCGCGACGTGGAGCGCCACGTTCAACGATGCACTACATGTATCCAAGCTAAGTCCAAGTCCAACCCCTTTGGTCTTTATATGCCATTACCTATTCCTGATGCACCTTGGTCGGACATTAGCATGGACTTTGTGTTAGGCTTGCCTAGATCGAAACATGGTCATGATTCCATATTTGTAGTCGTGGATAGCTTTTCAAAAATGGCACATTTCATTCCGTGCCATAAGACCGATGATGCTTCACATGTAGCAAATTTGTTTTTCAGGGAAGTAATTCGGCTACACAGTGCCAAGAACAATCGTCTCCGATCATGACGTAAAATTCATGAGCTACTCGAAGACCCTCATGGCCAAGCTCGGCATCAAGCTCCTCTTCGCCTCGCATCCTCAAACCGATGGACAAACCGAGGTCGTCAATCGAAGTCTTGGCACACTTCTCCGGGTGTTGATAAAGAAGAACCTTAAAGACTGGGAGGAATGCATTCCACACGCCGAGTTCGCCTACAACCGCGCCAAGCACTCCACCACCATGAGGAGCCCTCTTCATGATTGTCTATGGCTTCGAGCCTCTCACCGCGCTCGATATCCTTCCACTTCCACTTCATGAACGTGCCAATATAGACGTTGTCAAGCGTGCCGAAGCAATGATGAAACTCCATGAACACACACGAGCTACTATCGAGCAGCAAGTCCTTCGCCAAGCATCAAGGCTAAACAAGACCAAGAAAGAGATGATCTTTGATGAGGGCGACCTTGTATGGATACACTTGAGTAAAGACCGCTTCCCCAAGGAACGCGACTCCAAGCTAAAGCCACGAGGCGATGGACCATTCAAGGTGCTAAAGAGGATCAACAACAACGCCTATGTGATCGATATACCAACATCGAAGTATCTTGTGAGCTCGACATTCAATGTCAAGGACCTCTCACCCTACCATGGTGAAGAGGAAGTTGTGACGGTTGAAGAGTCGAGGACGACTCTTTCCCAAGGGGGGGGAGCTGATGCAGCCCGTCCTCCGACCGCTACTACATCTACTCCCACGAGCTACCCAAGTGGACCCATGACTCGCGCCCGAGCCAAACTCCTTCAAACTAAGGTGAACTCGCTCCTCTCCTTGTGTGACTTCGACACACCCTTGGATGGCTTGCTACTTCACACGCAAACTCTGTGCATCATCAGGTACGAAGAAGCCACCAGTCGCTGCCAGACGCAAGCGGTACTACCGGTTGGGACGACCGGTACTACCGCTCCAAGCGGTCCTACCGCCTCCTCCTACCGCTCGCCACAGGAAGCACCACTCCACGCCCCAGAAGCAAGCGGTACTACCGGTCCAGCAACCGGTACTACCGGTGGCAGTCTCCTACCGCCTCCTACCGCCACAGACGCCTCGACGGAAGCTCCAGGCCCTCAAGCGGCACTACTCTCGGAGGCGGTACTAGGTTACCACCGGTACTACGATTGCCGGACCGGTACTACCGTCTGCCTGACCCTGATCGCCTAAGTTCGGCCCATGCCTTGTAACCCAACCTATCATTTATCTTTTCATTCAAACTACCCTGTTTTGTGGCTGGACTATATATAGCCCCCACCCTCTATTGTAAACGCTTAGACTTGGATAATAATAGATATTAAGGAAACCCTTTGAGGACTTATATCTATTGGTCTCATGCTCCTACCAAGGAGCACCGGATTATCCACCCCCTCTTGGATCTTGCCTAGTGCGTTCAAGTTGTACAAGGCCTTGGGTTCTCGGTTTCTCGCCCCCAAGTCTTCAAGGTCTCACCAAGCGCCTCATCCCCTGTAGTTGGCGTGGAGAGCGAGCTTCGCCAAACACCGATCCTAGGGATTATGTTGGACCAGTTGCCACCGGCGTGAGGAGTAGGCGTGTATCGTGTTTTGGAGTGAGTGTGTTCGTGGTTTTCATCGTTTCCCTCGATTTCATCCCCCGACCACCCCCTTTCCCCTCGTTCCCCGTGGAATTCGTGAAAGATCGGGCCAACCCCAGGGTTACCCCCATAACATGAGGGGTGGGAGCTCTATTTATAGGCCAACCACTAAACAATGGTAGTTTGGGGATAAAACCAGGGTTTGGACGAGCAAGAGGGGTACATGGGCCGAAGGCCCAACAGGTGCGCGCAGGCACACATGACCGGTAGTACCGGACTTGGGTCCGGTAGTACCACTGACCGTAGTAATCTGGTCAGATCCGTAGACCGCTTGCGATCTGGGACTTCCGTTGGCGTAATCACGAGATGTAAAGTATTTGGCTTCACATGCTGCCTATTCTTGCGGTAGCGAGGGGTAGAAGGCCGCCAGAGTACCGCTCGCCAAGTCCGGTAGTACCGCTGGCGACAGAGAGCATTTGGTTTCTTCAGCCTCCTCTTCCAAGCCTCCGTCTTGTCGGGCTTGATGCTCCGGGCTTCCTCACTTGCCTCCGTACTTGTCAATGTGAACCTGTCATGCATATGTGACGGAGTATGAAGTAGCATACCATTCAATAGGGTAGGAAGGGGGCTCGCATAGAGGAACGGATTCACCTTTGGAGTCCATGATGACTTGGCATAAGTTGGAGACCAAGATGTGGTAACGACCGTAGGTCGGGCTACATCACATGGAAGTGGTGGCCGAATATAACCCTAGAAGTCCTTTTCCCTCAAATACGGACTCTAAAAAGTGGCTAATTAAAATCCTGCGAAAATTACATGGGCCTGGCCCAAAATAAAGGTGTCGCAGCACCATCTTAAGCTATGGACGAATTCGTGAAGTATTGATCTTGAATATTTCGTCCAAGCCTTGTTTCTTTATTATGGTGGCCTCAAAGTTCTGAAATCTTCATTCGTGGCCTTCTCTTGGATCATCACATAGTTGCTGCCATCTCCATGCATGGCCATGCTCCAATGCTTGTCCCTCTCATACATGCTTGGTCCATCATTCCTAAGAGTAAGAAATACATCTGATTTAGGCAGCATCATATTCTCATGTATGTGAGGAATAGTTCCAAGAAACGAAAGTACCTGATAGTTAAGTTGTTTGGCACGAGATCTTGTGATGGGTCCCTGTATGTGTGTTGCTGTAGGTACAACGGTTGTATCAATAGAAGGGATGTCTACATCAGGATCTATTTATAGGCCAGCCACATAAACAAGGGTAGTTTAGGGATAAAACTAGGGTTTGGACGAGCTAGAGGGATACATGGGCCGAGGGCCGAGCTGGCGGCGCGCAGGACCATCACGCAGGCCGGAGACTCCGGTGTATGGGCCGGAGACTCCGGTCAGGGCTGGAGATTCCGGTCAGTCTCTGGTGTCGTCTCCGGAGTGGCATACTGACTGTCCCCGGGTCGGTTGCTGGGGTCGGTCCAGAGATCTGTCCGGAGACTCCGGTGCGCAGGACCGGAGACTCTGGTGTAGGCCGGAGACTCCTGTGGTTCAGCCGTGGCTTCTTCCGTCTCCTCTTCCAAGCCTCCGTCTTGTCGGGCTTGATGTTCCGGGCTTCCTCCCTTGCCTCCGTACTTGTCGGTTTGAACCTATCATGCATATGTGACGGAGTATGAAGTAGCATACCATTCAATAGGGTAGGAAGTGGGCTCGCATAGAGGAACGGATTCACCTTTGGAGTCCATGCCGACTTGGCGTAAGTTGGAGACCATGATGTGGTAACGACCGTAGGTCAGGCTGCATCATCTCCCCCCCCCCTTCAAAAAGAGTCGTCCTCGACTCTCCATGTTCATCACGAAGTACAAGAGGTCGAAGGACATCCTTGATCCTAGGGTTCACCATATAGTTGTCCTCGGGAAGATTGACTTGACAACACTTCAATGTTCCTTCAACCTCCATGAAGCCTACAAAGCTCACAACAAAAGCGAAGCAACACTCAAAGCGTAGCCAATTCATGAAGATTATTGCATGAGTCCTCAAGTAGAAGGAAGTCACCTTATCTTGTAGAGATAGCTCGATGAAGGGTAGACATAGGTAACTGTTAGAGGGTAACCCTGGGGTTGGCCCGATCTTTCACGAATTCCACAAGAAACAAGGGGAACGAGGTGGTCGTGGGAAGAAATCGATGAAGGCGATGAAAACCACGAACACACACACACACACCAAAACACGATACACGCCTACTCCTCACGTCGGTGGCAACCGGTCCAACATAATCCCTAGGATCGGTGTTGGGCGAAGCTCGCTCTCCACGCCAACAACGGGGGATGAGGTGCTTGGTGAGATCTTGACGACTTGGGGGCGAGACACCGAGAACCCAAGGCCTTGTACAACTTGAACGCACTTAAGCAAGATCCAAGAGGTGGGTGGATAATCCGGTGCTCCTTGGTAGGAGCATGAGACCAATAGATATAAGTCCTCAAAGGGTTTCCTTAATATCTATTATTATCCAAGTCTAGGGTTTACAATGGATGGTGGGGACTATATAGTCCAGCCACAAAAAACAGGGGTAGTTGGGGATAAATAGCGAAATATGGAGAGGGTTACAAGGCGGGCCAAAATATCACGTAAAGTCTCTGTCTCTGGCGGTAGTATCACTTCAAGGGACCAGTAGTACGGTCATGCGGAGTAATCCATTCTGGACGGTAGTACCGCTTGTCGCCCTGGGACTTCTTACTGGCCTCTGTTGGGTAGGCGGTAGTACAGAGTCTGCAGTACCGAGCTGGGGCAGTAGTGCTCTGGTGAGAGAGCGTTGGGCAGCTCCGGCCTGTCACAGGTAGCATTGGGCGGTAGTACTGGCCATGAGTACCGGGTTCTTCTCTTCGTACCTGATGATGCACAAGGTATGGGAATGAAATAGCAAGCCATCCAAGGGTGTATTGAAGTCACACATGGAGAGGAGCGAGTTCACCTTAGCTTGAAGGAGTTTGGCTCGGGCGCGAGTCATGGGTCCACTTGGGGAGCTTGTGGGAGTAGATGTAGAAGCGGTCGTAGGACGGGCTGCATCAGCTCCCCCCCTTGGGAAAGAGTCGTCCTCGACTCTTCAACCGGCTCAACTTCCTCTTCTCCATGGTAGGGTAAGAGGTCCTTGACATTGAATGTCGAGCTCACACGATACTTGGAAGTTGGGATATCGATGACATAAGCGTTGTTGTTGATTCGCTTGAGCACTTTGAATGGTCCATCTCCTCTAGGCTTTAGCTTGGAGTCGCGTTCCTTGGGGAAGCGGTCTTTACTTAAGTGTATCCACACAAGGTCGCCCTCTTGGAAGATTATCTCTTTCTTATTCTTGTTTAGCCTTGATGCTTGGCGAAGGACTTGTTGCTCGATAGTAGCTCGTGTGTCATCATGGAGTTTCTTCATTGTGTGGGCGTGCTTGGCAACGTCCATATTGGCACGTTCATGAAGTGGGAGTGGAAGGATATCGAGCGCGGTGAGAGGTTCGAAGCCGTAGACGATCATGAACGGGCTCCTCATGGTGGTGGAGTGCTTGGCGCGGTTGTAGGCGAACTCGGCGTGTGGAATGCATTCCTCCCAGTCTTTAAGGTTCTTCTTTATCAACACCCGGAGGAGTGTGCCAAGACTTCGATTGACGACCTCGGTTTGTCCATCGGTTTGAGGATGCGAGGCGGACGAGAAGAGGAGCTTGATGCCGAGCTTGGACATGAGTGTCTTCCAGATATAGCTCATGAATTTTACGTCGCGGTCGGAGACGATTGTCCTTGGCACACCGTGTGGAATTATTTCCTGAAAACAAATTTGCTACATGTGAAGCATCATCGGTCTTATGGCACGGAATGAAATGTGCCATTTTGGAGAAACGATCCACTACTACAAAAATGGAATCATGACCATGCTTAGATCTAGGCAAGCCTAACACAAAGTCCATGCTAATGTCCGACCAAGGTGCATGAGGAATAGGCAATGGCATATAAAGACCAAAAGGGTTGGACTTAGACTTAGCTTGGATACATGTAGTGCATCGTTGGACGTGTCGCTCCACGTCGCGCTTCATCTTTGGCCAAAAGTTGTGAGTGGAGAGCATGTCATATGTCTTTTCACGGCCGAAGTGGCCCATAAGGCCTCCACCATGGGACTCTTGAAGAAGCAACATTTGGAGAGACGATTTCGGAATGCAAAGCTTGTTTTGTTTGAAAAGAAAACCCTTATGCAAATAGAAATCATCAATCCCTTTGTCTACGGAACATTGTGCAAATATTGGTCCAAAGAAAGGGTCGGACGCGTACAAAGATTTGATGTCATCAAGACCCAAGACATTGACTTCGAGTCGTGTAAGAAGGCTTGTGTTTTTGCGAGACAAGGCGTCCGCTACCATATTTTCTTTGCCCTTCTTGTATTTGACAATGTAAGGAAAAGACACCATAAACTCAACCCATTTTGCGTGTCTTTTACTCAAGTTGGCTTGGCCCTTAAGGTACTTCAACGACTCATGGTCGGAATGGATGATAAATTCTTTGGGCCAAAGATAGTGTTGCCACACTTGAAGAACACGGACCAAGGCAAAAAGTTCTTTGTCATAAATGGGATAATTGAGGCGTGTGCCATCAAGTTTCTCACTATGGTAAGCAATAGGACGCCCATTTTGCATAAGGACGCCACCAATGCCAATACCACTAGAGTCACACTCAATCTCAAATGTTTTTGTGAAATCCGGCAATGCAAGAAGTGGTGCTTCAGTGAGCCTCTTTTTGAGCTCATCAAAAGCCTTTTGTTGTGCTTTTCCCCAAACGAACGTGACATTTTTCTTGGTCAATTCGTTGAGGGGGCAAGCAATTGTAGAAAAATCTTTCACAAAGCGACGGTAAAAGCCAGCCAACCCATGAAAACTACGAAGTTCACTAACATTTGTTGGGATGGGCCAATCTCGTATTTCCTTGACTTTTGAGACATCCACTTCTATGCCATTAGAAGACACAACAAAACCAAGGAAAATCAGCTTGTCTTTTGCAAAAGTGCACTTTGGGAGATTAGCATAAAGCTTTTCATGACGAAGGATTTGAAGGACCTCCTTAACATGAGTAACATGCTCCTCTAGTGACTTGCTATAGACAAGGATGTCATCAAAGTAAACAACTACACTCTTTCCAATGAGAGATCGCAAAATATGGTTCATGAGGCGCATGAAGGTAGATGGGGCATTGGATAAGCCAAAGGGCATAACCAACCATTCATAGAGACCAAGCTTGGTCTTGAAGGCGGTTTTCCACTCATCACCTTCAGCCATGCGAATTTGATGGTAACCACTACGAAGATCAATTTTGGAAAATATAGTGGCTCCACATAACTCATCAAGCATGTCATCAAGACGTGGTATAGGATGTCGATAACGCATGGTGATAGCATTGATTGGACGGCAGTCCATGCATAACCGCAACGTATCATTCGTTTTTGGGACTAGGATCACGGGGACAGCGCTTGGGCTAGTGCTTACTTGGATCAAACCTTTGGAGACGAGTTGGTTGATTTGACGTTCGATCTCCTTCATCTCTTCCGGGTTCGTGCGATACGCGGCGCGGTTTGGGAGTGGGGCGCCAGGTATGAGGTCGATACGGTGCTCGATTCCACGAAGAGGAGGAAGGCCATGAGGAAGCTCTTTGGGAAAAACATCTTGGAATTCCTGCAAAATAGTGATCAAAGAAGGAGGAACATTTGTCAAGTCGTTAGTTCCTTGCGCTAGTCCCTTGCATACAAGGACATAGTGCAAGATGGATGGGTTGTTCCGCACTTCTCTCATCTCACTTTTGGTGGCAAGAAGAACACTCTTAGTTTTTCCACTCGAGTTTGGCTTGTAGCTCTCACTCACTATGGTGTGGTTCTCTCGCTCACCACTCTTCTCACAAGGTGTTTTTGCGTATTGCGCCCTCGCTAAAGCCTTTGCATTGTCCACAATTATTTGGCTAGGAGTCATTGGTTGCAACACACAAGTTTTATCAAGCCATTTGAAGGTGTAAGTGTTTGAGTGACCATTATGCAAAGCATGCTTGTCATATTGCCACGGCCTTCCGAGCAACATATGGAAAACCGTCATTGGGACCACGTCACACTCGACCGTGTCCTTGTAGTGCCCAATTGAGAACGTCACCGAGACGGTGTGCTTGATCTTGACGGATCCTTGGTCACTTAGCCATTGGATGTGGTAGGGGTGTTTATGCGGGAGGAGGGTGAGGTTGAGTTTCTCACACAATTCCGTACTTGCAAGGTTGTGGCAACTCCCTCCATCGATGACAACTTTGATGGACTTCCCATTGATGCCGGCACGAGTTTGGAAGATGTTCGAGCGTTGGTCTTCATTTTCATTGGCTTGGGTAGTCAAGACCCTTGTGACCACAAGCGATGGACTTGCGTCATGCTCACATACGAGAAGTTCTTGGTCCTCTTCCAAATGTTGTCTTGTCATGGCCTCCTTGACCCTTGCATCAAACTCTTCTTCACTCAAGTATTCTTCATCGCCGTTGTCATGGATGAACAAAACTTTCT
The DNA here is from genome assembly GCA_030063025.1 of Avena longiglumis. NCBI lineage: Eukaryota > Viridiplantae > Streptophyta > Magnoliopsida > Poales > Poaceae > Avena > Avena longiglumis. The sequence continues at coordinate 310,350,611 of CP125977.1, forward strand.
TGTTTCCACATGCATTCGACTTGTGCCCTTTGCCTCCACACTTGTAGCATTCACCAGTGAAAGGTTGATCATCCCTTGTGTGTTTTCCACTTGGGGGCTGTTTTCCTTGAGGGAGAGTTGGCTTGAAGGGAAGCTTGGTTGTACTTGAGGAGCTTCCACTTGGAGTTGTTGGAGTAGTGGTTGACGCTTGCTTGAAGGTGAAGTACGTCTTTGGTTTGTTGTACTTGATGTCCTCTTGCACTTGGCGCTCGGCCTTGGATGCGATGTGCACAAGCTCAACCATGTTGTTGTACTTTTGGAACTCGGTGATACGCTTGATGGGATGGTTCAAGCCATTGAGGAAGCGTGCCATTGTTTGTTCATCTCGCTCTTCGATGTTGGCACGGATCATGTTGAGCTCCATTTGTTTGAAGTACTCTTCCACGGTCTTTGTCCCTTGACTAAGCGTTTGAAGCTTGTTGAAGAGGTCACGCGTGTAGTGCGAAGGAACAAAGCGGGATCTCATATGAGCCTTCATGTCTTGCCAAGTTGCAATTGGAGGCTCTTCTTTCGCTTCGCGAGCGAGTTGGACTTGTTCCCACCAAAGGTTGGCATACTCATCAAACTCGAGGGATGCCATGGCCATCATCTTCTCATTGCTATAGTTGTGCATGCGGAAGATCTTGTCGACCTTGAGTTCCCAATAGAGATATTCCTCGGGCTCGTTGGAACCGGTGAACTTGGGCATGGTGAATTTGAGCTTGCCGAAAGTTTCTTCTCCATTGCGGTTCCGGTTGCGTCGGTTGCCATGCTTAGGGCGGTCATCATCATCATCATCCGAGCTCTCATGTCTTGCTTGGTGATTGTTGCGTTGCTCTTGCGGTTGTTGAGGTGCCGCGTTTGGTGGTGGAACTTGTTTTTGACGACGAGCTTGGGGAGCTTGCTCGTTTTGTTGTCGCGGTTGAGGACGAGGAGGAGGTTGATGGTCCTCACGACGAGCTTGGGGAGCTTGCTCTTGTTCTTGTCGTGGTTAATGCCGAGTAGCATTAGCATGCGCCATGTGGCGAGGAGGACGTCGAGCTGCGCGTGCAATGGGCTGCTCTTCTTCTTGGTGTATGGGAGGGTCATCATGACCATCATGGTGCCGACGTGGGCGGTCATGTCGATGATGACGCCTTGGAGGATCTTCGAGTGCTTCACGTCGACGATGATCTTGTTCGTCCTCTTCGGAAGCGTCACTCGTTGTTGAAGGGACATGTCGATGTCGATGGCCTTGGTGGTCCATGCGAGGTTGCTCTTGTTGAATCACAAGTGCCCTTGGTTGTGGCCGGTTCGCTTCGCGCCTTGGGGGTCTTGCGGAGAGGTCACCATCATAGCTTGACGTTGCGGCATGACGCGGAGATGGTACCGCTTGCGAAGAGCTCATGGAGTGAAGAACGGATCCATCTCGGTGCCTTGAAGCGTGACGGCGAGGTGCACTTGATTCACTTGAGGAGTGCCGAGATGAGCTTGATTCGCGCGAGCGTGTCCTTGCGAGTCCATGAATGATGTGTTGAAGCTTCTCATCCGTTGAGGCGAGTGCACGACCAAGAGCTTCATTTTGATGCCCGAGATTGTGTTGCATGGCATGCATTTGGCCTCGGACTTCTTCGAAGCAGTTGTCGATGTTCTTGAATTCCACACGGGCCTCGTTAAATTGTTCATCTTGGCGCCGCTCGAGAGCTTCACAACGATAGTTGAATTCTCCTCGGACCTTCCAATGGTCCCATCTTGTCATGAATTGGTTATCATCCTCCGGAGGTGGTGGTGGTTGGGATGGCTCTCCATGCCTGTCCATGATGCAAAGCCAACAATGGTTGTATATGGAGAGAAAGGGTGTGGAGAGTTAGCCTTTTACCTCACCTTGGAGATTATATCAAACCAATTGCCACACAAATGAGCGAAAATCGTGCAAAGCGAAATGGCAAGAAACTCTCAAAGGCTTTTGGTGGAAGGTTAGTGTTGTGGAAAACCAAACGAAACGATCCAAGCAAAAGGTTATTGTCCTACGTGGTAAAGAACCAAAGATCAAAAGCAAAAAGGATACGATCTACAAAAACACGGAAAACACACACGTGGAGAAAAACGGGGTTAGCACGACTATGAAAATGAGCATAAAAGGTCCTAACGAAGACTACGCTCGGGTGTCGTGCCAACACAAGGAGATACCACAACTCGTTTGCCAAAAGAGGGTAAGCAATAGATTTGTGCACTTGCCGCGGAGCGCTCTTTCTTCTCTCTTTCTTGGCTTACAAGATTGGTATTCTCTTTGTATTGGGAGACTATGTAGCTTCTTTTTTTTTGATTCTTTTTCCTTTTTCTCCCTTGCTATGCTACTATGTTAGCTTTTGTATTTGGCCTCACACTCTCACTTTCCGAAGGCAAGTGCACAATGCTTAGACAAACACAAAATGAGTTGCTCTCATAGGATAGATACACACAAAGGAAGATATGGGGCTGTCAAGGTGGTGCAAGTTATACCTTTGGTATTGTTGACGACTTGCAACCGTTGGTGGGGGGAAGATGTTCGAGTGTCGTGGTGTCGTTGAGCGCGTGATGACGTTGATGCGGAAGCTTGTGTTAAGATGGCGACAAACACGCGGAACACGAACAAGCTAAAGGGGGAAAGTCAGCAAACGAAAATGAGGCGTCAAGACGAAGGAAAAACCTTCTGTTACTGGCGGTAGTACCGCTTGGTACAGGCGGTAGTACCGGACGGCGGTAGTACCGCTTGTTATGGGCGGTAGTACCGGACGGCAGTAGTACCGCTTGGAACGGGCGGTAGTACCGCTGGTGACAGAACATGAACAAAAACGAGATCCACTTGACAAAAACCTCAGATCCGTGGGAAAACTGACCGAAAGGCTGGCTAGGAACAACAGGGGCTATAGATCGACTCCCAAAGCAACAGATCTATGGACCAAAACCACGAAAAACGCACCAAATCCAGAGATCGATCCGAAGGCAACTTGGGGCTCTTTTTGGTGGGATTTTCGATTTTAAGGCGGATAAAAGAAAAATTGGGGGGAAATTCGTGATCAACCGTGCTCTTGATACCAATATGTTAGAGGGTAACCCTGGGGTTGGCCCGATCTTTCACGAATTCCATGAGAAACGAGGGGAACGAGGTGGTCGGGGGAAGAAATCGATGAAGGCGATGAAAACCACGAACACACACACACACACACACACCAAAACACGATACACGCCTACTCCTCACGCCGGTGGCAACCGGTCCAACATAATCCCTAGGATCGGTGTTGGGCGAAGCTCGCTCTCCACGCCAACAACGGGGGATGAGGTGCTTGGTGAGATCTTGACGACTTGGGGCGAGACACCGAGAACCCAAGGCCTTGTACAACTTGAACGCACTTAAGCAAGATCCAAGAGGTGGGTGGATAATCCGGTGCTCCTTGGTAGGAGCATGAGACCAATAGATATAAGTCCTCAAAGGGTTTCCTTAATATCTATTATTATCCAAGTCTAGGGTTTACAATGGATGGTGGGGGGCTATATATAGTCCAGCCACAAAAACAGGGGTAGTTTGGGGATAAATAGCGAAATATGGAGAGGGTTACAAGGCGCTGGGCCGAAATATCACGTAAAGTCTCTGTCTCTGGCGGTAGTACCGCCTGGCGGGACCGGTAGTACCGGTCATGCGGTAGTACCGGTTCCTGGACCGGTAGTACCGCTTGTCGTCCTGGGACTTGCGCTGGGGCCTTCTGTTGGGGCGTGAGTCGGGCGTAATCAGAGTTCCTGAGTACCGAGCTGTGGGCGAGGTGTAGAGAGCGCTGGGCACCGGACCTCGTCACATGGCGGTAGCATTGGGCGGTAGTACCGCCAAGCGGTAGTACCGGTCGCCAGGTCCGGTAGTACCGCTGGCGACAGAGAGCATTTGGTCTCTTCTTCGGGTGCTCCTCCGTCCTGCGGGTTCTTTTCTTCGTACCTGATGATGCACAAGGTATGGGAATGAAATAGCAAGCCATCCAAGGGTGTATTGAAGTCACACATGGAGAGGAGCGAGTTCACCTTAGCTTGAAGGAGTTTGGCTCGGGCGCGAGTCATGGGTCCACTTGGGGAGCTTGTGGGAGTAGATGTAGAAGCGGTCGTAGGACGGGCTGCATCAGTAACTCTCTTCGGTTCTTCTTGTCAACACATGGTTGGTAGAGGTTGACGTGTATGCGTTTGTACCTTCACACAACAAAGACCAAGCAAAATATTTCCGTGCGTGATAGAGGAGCATGTAATTTGTGGCATGTCCCTTCTTGTTCACAACACTATTAGCACAATACATGTATAGCAAATGGAATGCATATGCAAGGTCAATGTTCATGGAAATCGTTTGAACATCATCCAAATGTGGGAACTCAAAAACTCCATATAACATAGTAGGGTGGCACGCAAAGAAATTTACTAACATATATATCAACATCTTTGATGCAAGAATAGGATAATTTGGCAAAAACACACGAGGAAGCATATCCAAAACAAAAGCATTATGTGTGCAAACCAACCATTGGAAAGAGAAATTGTTCAACATGTTGGATGCCATACACATATCATCAACATCAAGTATCATGGGAATATGAGTATCCCAAGTGGAAGCAAAAGCGACATGTTTGCAAACAAACCAAATGAAAGAGCAAGTGGTCCTTATGTTTGTTGCAACAACAAGACGAGATTCTTGGAAGCTCTCATGACAATACATGCTCTTAATGGCATTATGGTTGCACACAAAACATCAAAAAGAGAAATTGTTCAATTTTTTTGTTGCAACACACAAAGCATCAATATCCAATAGCAAAGAAACATGAATGTCACACGGTGAGATAATACCATCAACATGATTGCAATCAAACCATAGGAAAGAGCAATTTTCCAACATGAACGATGCAAATCATGCAAAAGGTATCAGAGATGGGTTCGATCTTGAACTCACTTGTGGGATGCTCTCAAGAGCTCTTTTTGTCAACTCGTGCTCAACCGAGGTTGACATGATAGTACGGGTACCTACACACATCATACACAAAAGGAAGAACGTGTGTGTGCATGGTAGAGATACACATCATCCATCATGACGTATCTCTTCTTGTGCACATCACCATTAATGTCAATCAAGTATGAAATAGATGCATGGTGAGTATGCAAGTTGATGTGGACATCCCTTCTATTGATACAACCGTTGTACCTACAGCTACACACATACAAGGACCCATAACAAGATCTCGTGCCAAAAAACTTAACTATCAGGTACTTTCGTTTCTTGGAACTCTTCCTCACATACATGAGAATATGATGCTGCCTAAATCAGATGTATTTCTTACTCTTAGGAATAATGGACCAAGCATGGATGAGAGGGACAAGCATTGGAGCATGGCCATGCATGGAGATGGCAGCAAGCGTGTGATGATCCAAGAGAAGGCCACGGATGAAGATTTCAGAACTTTGAGGCCACCATAATGAAGAAAGAAGGCTTGGATGAAATATTCAAGATCAATACTTCACGAATTCGTCCATAGCTTAATATGGTTCTGCGACACCTTTATTTTGGGCTAGGCCCATGTAATATTCGCAGGATTTTAATTAGCCACTGTTTAGAGTCCGTATTTGAGGTGAAAGGACTTCTAGAGTTGGATTCGTCCACCACTTCCATGGCTGGCCGAAACCCCACCTTTTCGCCCTTAAATACTCCCCATAGCCGTCACCCTAGACTTGGATTTTGTTTAGACATTAAGTTAGCCATCATAGCAACTTCGCCAAGGCTCGAGCGTCGCAGAGGCCTCTTGTACTTCGCACCTATTCAGGATCCCACCTTTTCAATAAAGCTTTCCTCTTAATCCGCAATTATCTTGATTGCAATATTGGTTCTTCTTGTTCTCGATTTCAAGTAGGAATTAAGACCCTCGCTGGTCAGGCTGATCGTGTTCCCGCAGGATCGGTAACCTTCAGGAGATTGGCCTAGCGATTGGATTGGCGCTCGTGCTCGCACGTGTAGTCGGATCGTCAAGCCCGAACTCCACAGAATCGATTATCGCCATCAAATCGAAAGATCGGACACCTTTTCCCTATCACATGTCTGGAACATGCTTATCATGGCAATCATCAAAATCTCCAAAAATTGAGAAAGCTATGGGGCCATCTCATTATAATGCATGTGGTCAATATTGTTGCAAGCAAAACAAGTGAAATAGTAAGCATTCATCTTATTGTAAGCAACGAGAGAAATTGAATGACTAGCATGACAACGCATGTCCGAAGCAATTGGAGGATACACACACGATGCATAGCATGGCATGTTTATGGCAATGTTATCACACACAAGAAATTCCACATGATCGATATTATGCAAAGGAAAATCATCACATGGGAATATGAGTGAAGCATATGTAATGTCACAAGTATCATCCATAGCATGCATATCCTCACAACTCATCATGTCCACTAGTGGGATCATGGCATCATCAACACCCTTATTGTTACCTTGTTCATACCTCTCATATGAAGTGTGTGTTATGGAAGTAGTGGCCTCCTTGTGGACGACTTCGTCTTCTTGATGTAGCCATGGCGTAGCATCATCTTCATGCACCATGTACATCTTCTCTAATTGAGGCATCATTGCTTCATGGCTTGGCGCGTCTTCCTCCATGGAACCTAGCACAACACAAGAGAACACACTAAAGGTAGAGGGTAAGTTGTTAGAAATCGAAACGGTCTCACTTGACCTATCAACTACCACTCTCAACTCACTAGGAGTATCGCTCATGCCCTCCAAGTGGAAGCACTCAATATCACATAAGGTGGAGTCACTCATCTCACTCTTGTTCTCACTCAAGTGGGCTAAGTGGCTCTCACACTCACATGGGATTGTACCACATCATCCCTCAAGCATATGGGGATAGGCTCGGTTTCCTCAACTCCATGCGCCTCCTTTGGTGAAGGGAAAATCCCATACTCACCATTCTTGACATTGTCGCCTTCAAGGTTGGATGCCATAAGATGGGCATCATTTCTCTCCTCCATGGTCGAAGGTAAAATCCCATGCTCGACCGTCTTGTGGCCATCTCGTAGTAGTGGTGGAGGTAGGCTCATGCTATCCAACTTGGCGAAGTAGAGGTTTACATTTTCCTCGTTCGCGAGGTCGTGGAAGTCAAGCGTAGGAGTTGAAGCTTGATAGCGTGGAGGAAGGCTTGCTCTTGGTGCCATTGTGGTGGTGGCACGAGTAGTTGAAGGTGCCCTATGATGGTGTCGACGGAGGTCATTGGCGTGCCTTGCCGATGGTTGAGGTAGGTGGCGCACTTGGTCATCCACATGACACTCACGACGGTGATCATTTGCCTTGGCACTCTTCTTGTGCTTGTGGTGCCTTCTTGAGCTTGCTTGAGCATTATGGTTGGTGCTCATCATGAATTCTTCGTCTTTATGGCGAAGATGCCTTTGACGATGTCTTCTATCCTCTTTATGGTGGCGATGCTCATGAGAGGATGTTTGTCGATGAAGAGTCTTGTTTCTTGGAGCCTCTTGATGCATATGATGTTTGGACGCCACTCTTGTTTGGATAGGAGGTGGAGCTTGGCGCCTTGGAGGTGATGGACCTTGGCGCCTTGGAGATGATGGAGCTTGACGCCATCTAGGTGGTGGCACTTGATGCCTTGTCGATGGTGGCGCTTGTCACCTTGGAGGTGGATCATCGAAGTAGGTGGTGCCTTTTGGTGTGGTGATGTGGACATCCCTTCTATTGATACAACCGTTGTACCTACGGCTACACACATACAAGGACCCATCACAAGATCTCGTGCCAAACAACTTAACTATCAGGTACTTTCGTTTCTTGGAACTATTCCTCACATACATGAGAATATGATGCTGCCTAAATCAGATGTATTTCTTACTCTTAGGAATGATGGACCAAGCATGGATGAGAGGGACAAGCATTGGAGCATGGCCATGCATGGAGATGGCAGCAAGCATGTGATGATCCAAGAGAAGGCCACGGATGAAGATTTCAGAACTTTGAGGCCACCATAATGAAGAAAGAAGGCTTGGACGAAATATTCAAGATTAATACTTCACGAATTCGTCCATATCTTAATATGGTGCTGCGACACCTTTATTTTGGGCCAGGCCCATGTAATTTTCGCAGGATTTTAATTAGCCACTTTTTAGAGTCCGTATTTGAGGGGAAAAGGACTTCTAGGGTTGGATTCGGCCACCACTTCCATGGCTAGCCGAAACCCCACCTTTTCCTCCTTAAATACTCCCCATAGCTGTCACCCTAGACTCGGATTTTATTTAGACATTAAGTTAGCCATCATAGCAACTTCGCCAAGGCTCGAGCATCGCAGAGGCCTCTTGTACTTCGCACCTATACAAGATCCCACCTTTTCAATAAATCTTTCCTCTTAATCCGTAATATCTTGATTGCAATATTGGTTCTTACTTATTCTCGATTTTAGGTAGGAATTAAGACCCTCGCTGGTCAGGCTGATCGTGTTCCCGCAGGATCGGTAACCTCCAGGAGATTGGCCTAGCGATTGCATTGGCGCTCGTGCTCGCACGTGTAGTCGGATCGTCAAGCCCGAACTCCACCAAATCGTTTATCCTCATCTCATCGAAAGATCGGACACCTTTGCCCTATCAAGTGGTATCATATTTCAGGTTGCTTGGTGAGATTTTACTGTTTTCGTAGATTAGATCTGTTTTTACCTATACCCCACGAAAAAGCCAAAAACACAGTTAGAGTTTAGATCCATCCCATCACCAATCTACGCCTTGCATTATCTTTTCAGTTTTGCATTGTTGAAATTGTGTCTGCATCGTCGTGTCAAGTTGCTGGTCTTAGTGTCTCATCCCATAGAGTTTCGAGTTCTGATCATAGTAGTCACCGCCACCATATTCCGCCGCCATACACCCAGCCACCATAAACCCTAAAACTCCGCCTCCGCCTTCCTACCGCTACACGGATCCGATCATCTTTCCTGTCACGGCACGAGTCCGAGTTGAGTTATTGTTTCCTAGTTATTTCTTTTTTACTTTCCTTCTTGGTTGTTTCCGTGTCAAGCTAAAGTCCGTGTCGAGCTCAGAGTTCGGTCGTAAGTCCAGAAGGAGAGCAAAAAAAAGTCTAGAACCGCCTCCGAAAAAAATTTCTGGCTATACTATTTTTCGACTCTAGGGATCACTTTTCTCCATCGGCCGTTATAGCGATATTTATTTTGCGCCTGCGCGCTTTTCGGAGCAAAATACAAAAATTTCGAAAAAAATTTTGGGGCTAACCTATTTTTAGACCCCGTAGATCATTTCTAGACACTCGCCATCATAGTGATTTTCAACATCTCGGTTCGCTTTTCAGGGTGCCATATCATCATACATTGCTTGTTGTGTCACGTCGTGACATCGTTGGTGATCTAGGCTCGCGTCTCTAGTACGGTCTAGCCTAGGACCATCACAGTACCGTCGTTGAGCATTCTTTCAACTTTTGCATTGCTGTTTTGATAATTGCTAACCCCTTTGCTAAGCCTTCCCAGAGCTCCACAGATATTCTCCACGTGCGGTGTCTCGACTCCGTGTCGCTTGTTCAATCTCTGGATCCACTGATCCTCGCGGTTACACATCGCCTTTTCCTGCTGTTTGGTAAGAACTTGTAAGAGCTTCGTATATTGCTTGACGGATTACGCGTGTTCCACCATATTTCCGTAGTATATACCTGTGCTTTTTAAAGGAATAACCATGATAGATTGATAGGGCAAAGGTGTCCGATCTTTCGATGAGATGGCGATAATCGATTTGGTGGAGTTCAGGCTTGACGATCCGACTACACGTGCGAGCACGAGCGCCAATGCAATCGCTAGGCCAATCTCCTGGAGGTTACCGATCCTGCGTGAACACGATCACCGACCAATGAGGGTCTTAATTCCTACCTGAAATCGAGAACAAGTAAGAACCAATATTGCAATCAAGATATTGCGGATTAAGAGGAAAGCTTTATTGAAGAGGTGGGATCCTGAATAGGTGCGAAGAACAAGAGGCCTCTGTGACGCTCGAGCCTTGGCGAAGTTGCGACTATGGCTTACTTAATGTCTAAACAAAATCCTATTCTAGGGGGTCGGCTATGGGGCGTATTTAAGGGCGAAAAGGTGGGGTTTCGGCCAGCCATGGAAGTGGTGGCCGAATCCAACCCTTAAAGTCCTTTTCCCCTCAAATACGGACTCTAAAACGTGGCTAATTAAAATCCTGCGAAAATTACATGGGCCTGGCCCAAAATAAAGGTGTCGCAGCACCATATTAAGCTATGGACGAATTCGTAAAGCATTGATCTTAAATATTTCGTCCAAGCCTTATTTCTTTATTATGGTGGCCTCAAAGTTCTGAAATCTTCATCAGTGGCCTTCTCTTGGATCATCACATGCTTGCTGCCATCTCCATGCATGGCCATGCTCCAATTCTTGTCCCTCTCATCCATGCTTGGTCCATCATTCCTAAGAGTAAGAAATATATCTGATTTAGGCAGCATCATATTCTCATGTATGTGAGGAATAGTTCGAAGAAACGAAAGTACCTGATAGTTAAGTTGTTTGGCACGAGATCTTGTGATGGGTCCTTGTATGTGTGTTGCTGTAGGTACAACGGTTGTATCAATAGTAGGGATGTCCACATCATGCTCCCCTTCTTGAATTGAAGTCGTCCTCGACGCAATATCATCTTCCTCACCAAAGTAAGGCTTCAAATATGCAATGTTAAATGTAGGACTAATCGTACCAAAGTCTGCAGGCAACTCAAGTTTATATGCATTATCATTGATTTTCTCTAACACCTTAAAGGGACCAAAGAAGACGTGGCATTAACTTAGACTTGTAAATCGGAAAACGATCTTTACGCAAATGTAACCAAACAAGATCGCCAACATCAAACACAACATGCTTTCTCCCTTTATCCCCAACAAGTTTATACTTAGCATTCATGTGTTCAATGTTATCTTTAGTAGTCTTATGCAAGTTTAATATCATTTCAGCGCGTTGTGTAGCACCCAAATTATGTTGCACCGAAGAAGGTAAAGGCAATAAATCAATAGGTGCACGAGGAACAAAACCATACACAATCTCAAATGGGAACATCTTTGTGGTAGAATGCAATGAACGATTATAAGCAAATTCTATATGAGGTAAACACTCTTCCCACAATTTTAAGTTCTTCTTTAAAACAACTCGTAACATAGTAGACAAATTTCTATTTACTACTTCAGTTTGACCACCAGTTTGGGGATGACATGTAGTACTAAAGAGCAATTTAGTCCCCAACTTAGCCCATAAACATCTCCAAAAGTGGCTAAGAAATTTAGTATCACGATCAGAGACAATAGTATTTGGCACACCATGCAAACGAACAATTTCACGAAAGAACAAATCAGCAATATGCGCAGCATCATCCGTTTTATGACAAGGAATAAAGTGTGCCATCTTAGAAAACCGATCCACAACAACAAAAATACTATCCCTCCCCTTCTGTGTTCGTGGCAATCCAAAAACAAAGTTGATGCAGCCCGTCCTCCGACCACTACTACATCTACTCCCACGAGCTACCCAAGTGGACCCATGACTCGCGCCCGAGCCAAACTCCTTCAAACTAAGGTGAACTCGCTCCTCTCCTTGTGTGACTTCGACACCCCCTTGGATGGCTTGCTACTTCACACGCAAACTCATGCATCATCAGTACGAAGAAGCCACCATCGCGCCAGACGCAGCAAGATTACCGTTGGGACGACCGGTACTACCGCTCCAAGCGGTCCTACCGCCTCCTCCTACCGCTCGCCACAGGAAGCACTACTCCACGCCCCAGAAGCAAGCGGTACTACCGGTCCTGCAACCGGTACTACCGGTGGCCGGTACTACCGCCCCCTCCTACCGCTCGCCACTGACGCCTCCGACGGAAACTCCAGGCCCTCAAGCGGTACTACCGCTCCGGAAGTGGTACTACCGGTTGCCGGACCGGTACTACCTGTCCTGCCTGACCCTGATCGCCTAAGTTCGGCCCTGCGCCTTGTAACCCAACCCATCATTTATCTCTTCATTCCGAAACTATCCCTGTTTTGTGGCTGGACTATATATAGCCCCCACCCTCTATTGTAAACGCTCGGACTTGGATAATAATAGATATTAAGGAAACCCCTTTGAGGACTTATATCTATTGGTCTCATGCTCCTACCAAGGAGCACCGGATTATCCACCCCCCTCTTGGATCTTGCTTAAGTGCGTTCAAGTTGTACAAGGCCTTGGGTTCTCGGTGTCTCGCCCCCAAGTCGTCAAGATCTCACCAAGCACCTCATCCCCCGTTGTTGGCGTGGAGAGCGAGCTTCGCCCAACACCGATCCTAGGGATTATGTTGGACCGGTTGCCACCGGCGTGAGGAGTAGGCGTGTATCGTGTTTTAGTGTGTGTGTGTTCGTGGTTTTCGTCGCCTTCATCGATTTCATCCCCCGACCACCTCGTTCCCCTCGTTTCTCATGGAATTCGTGAAAGATCGGGCCAACCCCAGGGTTACCCCATAACATATTGGTATCAAGAGCACGGTTGATCACGAATTTCCTCCAATTTTTTCTTTTATCCGCCTTAAAAACGAAAATCCTACCAAAAAGAGCCCAATTTGCCTTCGGATCGATCTCTGGATTTGGTGAGTTTTTCGTGGTTTTGGTCCATAGATCTATTGCTTTGGGAGTCGATCTATAGCCCCCCTTGTTTCTAGCTCAGCCTTTCGATTGCTTTTTCAACGAATTTGAGGTTTTTGGCAAGTTCACCTAGTTCCAGGCCTGTGCTAAGCGGTACTGCCGGCTGTGCAAGCGGTACTACCGCTAGTGACCGGTACTACCGGTAGTACAAGCGGTGCTACCGCTCACCGGTACTACCGCTGCTACCGGCGATTACCGCTTGCCACACGACCGTGCTCCTTGACGCCTCGATTTCGTCACGACCTTTTCCACCTCGCTTGTTCGTGTGTCGCGTGTTTGTCGCCAGTTTCACAATGCATCAACGTCATACCGCGCTCAACGACACCGCGACACTCGAACATCATCCCTCACCAACGGTTGCAAGTCGTCAACAATACCAAAGGTATAACTTGCACCACCTTGACAGCCCCATATCTTCCTTTGTGTGTATCTATCCTATGAGAGCAACTCATTTTGTGTTTGTCTAAGCATTGTGCACTTGCCTTCGGAAAAGTGAGAGTGTGAGGCCAAATACAAAAGCTAACATAGTCGCATAGCAAGGGAGAAAAAGAAAAAGAAAAATCAAAAAAAAGGAAAAGAAAAAGATAGAATACAAAGTTACATAGTCTCCCAATACAAAGAGAATGCCAAGCTTGTAAGCCAACAAGAGAGAAGAAAGAGACCGCGCTTGGGCTAGTGCTTACTTGGATCAAACCTTTGGAGACGAGTTGGTTGATTTGATGTTCGATCTCCTTCGTCTCTTCCGGGTTCGTGCGATACCCGGCGCGGTTTGGGAGTGGTGCGCCGGGTATGAGGACGATGCGGTGCTCGATTCCACGAAGAGGAGGAAGGCCATGAGGAAGCTCTTCGGGGAATACCTCTTGGAATTCCTGCAAAATAGCCATCAAAGAAGGAGGAACATTTGTCAAGTCGTTAGTTCCTTGCGCTAGTCCCTTGCATACAAGGACATAGTGCAAGATGGATGGGTTGTTCCGCACTTCTCTCATCTCACTTTTGGTGGCAAGAAGAACACTCTTAGTTTTTCCACTCGAGTTTGGCTTGTAGCTCTCACTCACTATGGTGTGGTTCTCTCGCTCACCACTCTTCTCATAAGGTGTTTTTGTGTATTGCGCCCTCGCTAAAGCCTTTGCATTGTCCGCAATTATTTGCCTAGGAGTCATTGGTTGCAACACACAAGTTTTATCAAGCCATTTGAAGGTGTAAGTGTTTGCGTGACCATTATGCAAAGCACGCTTGTCATATTGCCACGGTCGTCCGAGCAACATATGACAAACCGTCATTGGGACCACGTCACATTCCATCGTGTCCTTGTAGTGCCCAATTGAGAATCTCACCGAGACGGTGTGCTTGATCTTGATGGATCCTTGGTCACTTAGCCATTGGATATGGTAGGGGAGTTTATGCGGATGAAGGGTGAGGTTGAGTTTCTCACACAATTCCGTGCTTGCAAGGTTGTGGCAACTCCCTCCATCGATGACAACTTTGATGGACTTCCCATTGATGTCGGCACGAGTTTGGAAGATGTTCGAGCGTTGGTCTTCATTTTCATTGACTTGGGTAGTCAAGACCCTTGTGACCACAAGCGATGGACTTGCGTCATGCTCACACACAAGAAGTTCTTGGTCCTCTTCCAAATGTTACCTTGCCAAGGCTTCCTTGACCCTTGCATCAAACTCTTCTTCACTCAAGTATTCTTCATCGCCGTTGTCATGGATGAACAAAACTTTCTTGTTTCCACATGCATTCGACTTGTGCCCTTTGCCTCCACACTTGTAGCATTCACCATTGAATGGTTGATCATCCCTTGTGTTTTTGCCACTTGGGGACTGTTTTCCTTGAGGGAGAGTTGTCATGAAGGGAAGCTTGGTGGTACTTGAGGAGCTTCCACTTGATGTTGTTGGGGTAGTGGTTGATGCTTTCTTGTAGGTGAAGTACGTCTTTGGCTTATTGTACTTGATTTCCTCTTGCACTTGACGCTCGGCCTTGGATGCGATGTGAACAAGCTCAACCATGTTGTTGTACTTTTGGAACTCGGTGATGCGCTTGATGGGATGGTTCAAGCCATTGAGGAAGCGTGCCATTGTTTGTTCATCTCGCTCTTCAATGTTGGCACGGATCATGTTGAGCTCCATTTGCTTGAAGTACTCTTCCACGGTCTTTGTCCCTTGACTAAGCGTTTGAAGCTTGTTGAAGAGGTCACGCGTGTAGTGTGAAGGAACAAAGCGGGATCTCATATGAGCCTTCATATCTTGCCAAGTTGCGATTGGAGGCTCTTCTTTTGCTTCGCGGGCGAGTTGGACTTGTTCCCACCAAAGGTTGGCATACTCATCAAACTCGAGGGATGCCATGGCCATCATCTTCGCATTGCTATAGTTGTGCATGCGGAAGATCTTGTTGACCTTGAGTTCCCAAGAGAGATATTCTTCGGGCTCATTGGAACCGGTGAACTTTGGCATGGTGAATTTGAGCTTTTCGAAAGTTTCTTCTCCATTGCGGTTCCGGTTGCGGAGGTTGCCATGATTTGGGCGATCATCATCATCATCCGAGCTCTCATGTCTTGCTTGGTGATTGTTGTGTTGCTCTTGCGGTTGTTGAGGTGCCGCCTTTGGTGGTGGAACTTGGTGTTGACGACGAGCTTGGGGAGCTTGCTCCTTTTGTTGACGCGGTTGAGGACGAGGAGGAGGTTGATGGTCCTCACGACGAGCTTGGGGAGCTTGCTCTTGTTCTTGTCGTGGTTGATGCCGAGGAGCATTGTCTTGCGCCCTGTGGCAAGAAGGACGTCGAGCCGCATGCGGAATGGGCTGCTCTTCTTCTTCTTGATGTGGCGGAGGCTCGTCATGACCATCATGTTGCCGATGTGGACGATCATGTCGATGATGACGCCTTGGAGGATCTTCGAGTGCTTCACGTCGACGGTGATCTTGTTCGTCCTCTTCGGATGCTTCACTTGGTGTGGAAGGGACATGTCGACGACGACGGCCTTGGTGGTCCATGTGAGGTTGCTGTTGTTGAATTACAAGTGCCCTTGGTTGTGGCCGGTTCGCTTCACGTCTTGGAGGTCTTGCGGAGAGGTCACCATCATAGCTTGACGTTGCGGCGTGACGTGGAGATGCTACCGCTTGGGAAGAGCTCATGGATTGAAGAACGGGTCCATCCCGGTGCCTTGAAGCGTGACGGCGAGGTGCACTTGATTCACTTGAGGAGTGCCGAGATGAGCTTGATTCGCGCGAGCGTGGCCTTGCGAGTCCATCAATGAGGCGTTGAAGCTTCTCATCCTTTGAGGCGAGTGCACGACCAAGAGCTTCATTTTGATGACCAAGGTTGTGTTGCATGGCATGCATTTGGCCAAGGACTTCTTCGAAGCGGTTGTCGATGTTCTTGAATTCCACATGGGCCTCGCTAAATTGTTCATCTTGGCTCCGCTCGAGAGCTTCACAACGGTAGTTGAATTCTCCTCGGACCTTCCAATGGTCCCATCTTGTCATGAATTGTGTGTCATCCTCCGGAGGTTGTGGTGGTTGGGATCTCTCTCCATGCCTGTCCATGATGAAAAGCCAACAAGGGTTGTATATGGAGAATGAGGGTGCGGAGAGTTAGCCTTTTACCTCACCTTGGAGATTATATCGAACCAATTGCCACACAAATGAGCGAAAAGCGTGCAAAGTGAAATGGGCAAGACACTCACACACAAATATGCTACAACTCTCAAAAGCTTTTGGTGGAAGGTTAGGATTGTGGAAAACCAAACGAAACGATCCAAGGAAAAGGTTATTGTCCTACGTGGTAAAGAACCAACGATGAAAAGCAAAAGGATATGATCTACAAAAACACGGGAAAACACACACGTGGAGAAAAACGGGGTTAGCACGACTATGAAAATGAGCACAAAAGGTCCTAACGAAGACTACGCTCGGTTGTCGTGCCAACTCAAGGAGAGACCACAACTCGTTTGCCAAAAGAGGATAAGCAATAGATTTGTGCACTTGCCTCGGTGCGCTCTTTCTTCTCTCTTTCTTGGCTTACAAGCTTGGTATTCTCTTTGTGTTGGGAGACTATGTATCTTATTCTCTTTTTCTATTTTTTTTATTCTTTTTCCTTTTACTCCCTTTCTATGCTACAATGTAGCTTTTGTATTTGGCCTCACACTCTCACTTTCCGAAGGCAAGTGCACAATGCTTAGACAAACACAAAATGAGTTGCTCTCATAGGATTGGTACAC
Source organism: Avena longiglumis (assembly GCA_030063025.1). Taxonomy (NCBI): domain Eukaryota; kingdom Viridiplantae; phylum Streptophyta; class Magnoliopsida; order Poales; family Poaceae; genus Avena; species Avena longiglumis. Next base: position 310,367,563 of record CP125977.1, read on the forward strand.
ACAAAGGAAGATATGGGGGTTGTCAAAGTGGTGCAAGTTATACCTTTGGTATTGTTGAGGACTTGCAACCGTTGGTGGTGGATGATTTTCGAGTGTCGCGGTGTCGATGAGCGCGGGTGACTTTGATGCGGAAGCTTGTGTTAAGATGGCGACAAACACGCGAAACACGAACAAGCTAAAGGGAAAAAGTCAGCAAACGAAAATGAGGCGTCAAGAAGAAGAAAATGTTTACATTCTTTGGCGGTAGTACCGCTTGAATGGTACGGCGGAGTAATAATGAAAATGCCAGTAGTACCGGTCATGTAACAAGAACGAAAACGAGATCCACTTGACACAAACCTCAAATTGTGGAAATCAATCGAAAGGTGGGCTAGAAACAACAGGGCTATAGATCGACTCCCAAAGCAACAGATCTATGGACCAAAACCACGAAAAACTCACCAAATCCAGAGATCGATCCGAAGGCAAATTGGGGCTCTTTTTGGTGGGATTTTCGATTTTAAGGTGGATAAAAGAAAAATTGGGGGAAATTCGTGATCAACCGTGCTCTTGATACCAATATGTTAGGGGCGTAACCCTTGGGTTGGCCCGATCTTTCATGAATTCCACGAGAAACGAGGGGAAAGCGGTGGTCGGGGGATGAAATCGAGGAAGGAGATGAAAACCACGAACACACGCACACCAAAACACAATACACGCCTATCCCTCACGCCGGTGGCAACCGGTCCAACATAATCCCTACGATCGGTGTTGGGCGAAGCTCGCTCTCCACGCCAACAACGGGGGACGAGGTGCTTGGTGAGATCTTGACGACTTGGGGGCGAGAAACCGAGAACCCAAGGCCTTGTACAACTTGAACGCACTAGGCAAGATCCAGGAGGGGGGTGGATAATCCGGTGCTCCTTGGTAGGAGCATGAGACCAATAGATATAACTCCTCAAAGGGTTTCCTTAATATCTATTATTATCCAAGTTTAGGGTTCACAATAGGGGGTGGGGGCTATATATAGTCCAACCACATAAACAGGGGTAGTTTCGGAATGAAAAGGTAAATTATAGGTAGGGTTACAAGGCACAGGGCCGAACTTAGGCGATCAGGGTCAAGCAGGACCGGTAGTACCGGTCCGGCAACCGGTAGTACCGGTGGTAACCGGTAGTACCGCTTCCAGAGCGGTAGTACCGCTTGAGGGCCTGGAGCTTCCGTCGGAGGTGCCTGTGGCGAGCGGTAGGAGGGGGCGGTAGTACCGTTCAGTAGTACCGCTGGACCGGTAGTACCGCCTGGGCGTCTGGGGCTCGGTGGCGAGCGGTAGTACCGTCTTCTCAACCGTAGTACCGCTTATGCCTAGCAATGATCGTGGCTTCTTCGTACCTGATGATGCACAGTGTATGCGTGTGAAGCAGCAAGCCATCCCAGGGTGTGTCGAAGTCACACAAGGAGAGGAGCGAGTTCACCTTAGCTTGAAGGAGTTTGGCTCGGGCGCGAGTCATGGGTCCACTTGGGGAGCTCGTGGGAGTAGATGTATTAGCGGTCGTAGGACGGGCTGCATCACAGCTGCTCCTCCACCATCATCCAATGCTCCTGCTCGTAGTGCATCTTCTATGGCTTGCACGGGTAAGACAAAGGATATACAATGCCGCAAGTGCTGGGGTTTTGGTCATATTGAGAGATGGTGCACAACACAACGTGTGATGATGGTGCGAGAAGATGGTCAGTACGATTCAGCAAGTGACTTTGATGAAGATACCCTAGACCTTATTTCTGCTCGAGATGGAGACAATTCTAATGCTGATGAAGAGACAGACGTAATGGGAGCTGAAGCTGCAGATCAATATAGGAGCTTAATTACACAACGTGTGTTGAGTGTGCAATTGAGCAAATCTGAGCAAGATCAACGCCACAACCTGTTCCAAACACGTGGTGTTGTCAAGGATAGAGCTATACGGATCATCATTGATGGAGGGAGTTGTAATAATTTGGCCAGTGTTGACATGGTAGAGAAGCTTGCACTTCCAACAAGACAACGCCCACATTCATATTACATCCAATGGTTTGAGAGTTCTCGCAAGATCAAGCTAACAAGAACGGTACGCGTGCATTTTATTATTGGTACATATTCTGATTTTGTTGATTGTGATGTTGTACCTATGCAAGCCTGTTCTTTGTTACTTGGTAGACCATGGCAATTTGATAGAGAATCTGTTCATAATGGCAAAACTAATCACTATTCTCTTATGCTTGATGGAAAGAAAATTGGTCTAAAACCTATGACTCCCGAACAGATTTTAAAAGATGATCTTGCTAGAGCTAGTAGAGCTAAAACTGAGGAGAAAAATAAAAGTGAGAATCAGATTGTTGCTACAGATTTTATACCACCAAAGAACACTAAATCTGATTCTACACATGCTACTGAAATTCGTTTGAAGAGTCCATGTATGCTTGCAAATAAAATTGATATTGCTGAACTAGATGTAAACAATACTCAATATTATGCAATTGTCTGCAAAGAGGTTCTGTTTTCATTTGAGGATATGCCTCCTTCTTTGCCACCCGCTATTGCTAACCTTTTGCAGGAATATGAGGACGTCTTTCCCGCTGAGCTGCCACCAGGACTACCTCCTATTAGAGGAATTGAGCAACAAATTGATCTAATTCCTGGTGCCACGTTGCCCAACCGGGCGCCATATAGAACCAATCCAGAGGAGACAAAGGAGATACAACGCCAAATTCAGGAACTACTCGACAGAGATCATATTCGTGAGTCCCTTAGCCCTTGTGTTGTTCCTATTATTTTGGTACCTAAGAAAGATGGATCTTCGCGCATGTGTACTGATTGTAGAGCTATCAATAATATTACTATTCGATATCGTCATCCTATTCCACGTTTAGATGACATGCTTGATGAACTGAGTGGCTCTACCATGTTTTCTAAAGTTGATTTGCGTAGTGGTTACCACCAGTTTCGTATGAAATTAGGAGATGAATGCAAAACAACATTTAAAACTAAGTTCGGTTTATATGAGTGGTTAGTAATGCCGTTTGGTTTAACTAATGCACCTAGCACTTTCATGAGATTAATGAACAAAGTTTTACGTGCTGATGAGGATACAATCATGGATCATGCTGATTTCAACTGTTTGAACTGGAAAGAAATATTGAGCCTCATTGAAAAATATCACAAGGTGAATTCATTCCTAGTTGGACATGATACTTTGATTTATAAGAACTTTATACTACCTAAATTATTGTGTTATTGTTTGACTAGATTTGGCATCTATCGGACTAGCGCCAGCGGGAGGAGAGGGAGGAAGGCGACCGAGAGATGGAAGACGCACTAGGAGGCAATAAGGAGAGAAGGCATGATAAAGAGAGATATGTGGCGCGCCAGGACACGTTTGAGGTGCACGACATATGGCTCAAGGCTAAGTAGACCGAACCCATCTACGGGTCGGTATGTATCGCTTGAGTCGAACCGAGTCTTTTGGCCAAGTTATGGCTGTTTTAGGCCCGTTTAGGAGGACGCCCAGCCCTCATATATACCCCAGCCGCCTCAATTAGGGTTAGACCACGTTTAGATTAAACCAATACTTGTTTCGTTGAATCTGCAAGCATTTATCCGAAATTGTATGTTCCTCTTTGATTCGATCAGAATATCTACCATACCTCCACTTTGATTCCATCCGAGTTTGCTCTTGAAAGTCTTCGTGTTTTCGTTGTTCCATTGGGAATTGGTAGATTGCAAACCGCTTCGTGGTCAGCTGCCACGCAAGCAAGTGTGAAGTTGCGAATACCATCTGGTTGAGATCTGTTGCATTGGCGTGGGGAACAATGGTGATTCACAACATCCCACAAGTTATCTCCATTACCTCCACCATCATCTACGACGTGCTCAACGAGAAGATCGGGCCACCCCTTATCATCTTGGTATCAGATTCTCAGGTTTACTCGGTGAGCAATTCATCCCCATAGATTAGTTGTTTTAGTCCTATACAGAAAAAGCCACACAAAAATATTAGGGTTCATAGTGTATTGCCATAGCCTAGATAACACCGTTCGTGAGTTCTAGTTGCTGACCGTAGTTTTTTTTGTGTAGCCTTTCTTCTAAATCCGAGTCGTAGTTTTTGTCTAGTTTTTGTCTAGTTTTTGTCTAGTTTTCTTCAAAGTTTGTCTCATAATCGGAATTTTAGACTGCTTCTAGACAGTTCGTCGTGTTCTTGAGTTAGATCTAATAGATCCGTTTTTATTTTGGTTGAGTTGGAGTTGCTAGATCTACTTTTGAAAAAAAAGTTCGATCTGCGGCACAGCTCACGCTGAAAAAAAAATTCTCGCGTCGCTCTCGCTGGACCTGAGACAGGTCTGAGGTAGCACGAGCCTCGTACGTGCGTGAGCGCGAAAAAAAAAGAAAAACTCGCGTCGCGACCTCGCTAGACCTGAGAAACGTCTCAGCTCGTACGAGCGTGAGCGAGCAGCCGCTCCAAAAAAAAATCGAGGCCGCTAGCTCGCTTGACCTCAGAATCGTCTGTGCTTTGGCGTAGAGTTGGGCGAGTCCAAAAAAAAAAAAATTTACTGAGTCTGCATAGCTTTCCTATCTTTGTGAGCCTTAGTTAGCCTTTCTTGGTGTCTAGAACTATCCTAGGAGACTAGCATGCTTAGTGCTCTTCGGGCTGCTTAGTTTAGCAATCTGGTGCCCGTTTTGTTGAGTCATTGCTAGCGTCTCTCCATGTGCATTGCAACACGAGCATTACTCCGATATACCTTAATTTTGAGCTCCTTTTTAGAGTTGCAATTGCCCCATTTATCTCCATTGTGTGTGTTTCCGTGGGTCTTTGTCATACGGTCAGCACTAGGATTTATGAATTGGTGTTGTTAGGTATCCATACCAAGCTCCACTATATACCCCTAGTTCTTGTGTGATAATCTTTCCCTCGGTATTCTCTTCGTTACATCCGTGCACGTTCTGCTCATACAAGTTGGTAAGCTATCCTAATTCACTTTGGAACGGTAAGATACATGTTTTCTTTCAGTTTCGAGTGAGTTGTGAGAGTTCCACCACCAGATTTCCTTTTTTGTACTAATGTACTAATCATGACTTCTACTAGTGTTGATGAGATGCAGAAATCAAACAATGTTTACCATGACTATTTAGGTATTGTGGTCGGCATGGCATATGATGCCACTAAAGTCAAGTGGAGATTGGACAGTTCTTCATCATCCACAGAATATACGTCTTGGGAATCTCACATGCTCAGTGGTTTTGCGAGATGTCATACTTTCGATAGCAAGTTTAATGGCCATACAGAATATATTCTCGCTCGCCGACGTGTCGATGCAAAGGTAACTCGTTGGTGGAAGGACGCTAGGACTGTGTATGGTGTCATAGGTAAAACATTTCTTTGGGAGGATTTCAAGCAATTTCTGCGTTCTAGGTTTTTATACAACTACACATGGCCTATTCCAGAAATTTTGAGAGTGGACGTCAATGAGACATGTGAGGTGTCTACTAACATAATCATGTCTACTTCTAGTGTCGTACCTTGTGATATGCAGGTTTCTTTTGAAGAAAGGGAGCCGCCTATTTTACAACCTATATCAAACGATCGGGTGTCATCACTTGAGAAAGCTGTTCCAATACCTACTACATATAGGGAGGATGACATTGATAATGGCACTGATTTGGGGCTACAACCAACCAATAAGGCATTCAGTGAGTCTATTCCTTTGCTGGTTGATTCTTGTAACTTTACAAGAACAAAAATTTCAGCACCGAGTGATGCTTTGCAAAATCTGAATTTTAAGCATGTAGTACTGATTACACAGGAGCAAAGACTTGCTCGAATACCACCTACTGATATTGTGTATTCCATCATGCTAAATGAACCTATGAATATGAGTTGTGCTATGGATAGGATTTCTGAAATTCCATGTCTGAATTCTAGCACATATTCTCCTTATTTTATTTTTAATCTCATTGGTGAATATAGCATGGATGAAAATTTTCTTGTGGATCACATATGCATTACATGTGATAGAATTGTTGAATTGAAACTTGCTGTGATTAGCCATACATGCTATGTGTCAAGATATATTTGTGGTGGGATAGATACTACAATTTGTGATAATATGAAAGTAAATTCTCATCTAGTTGATATAGTCCACCCAACAAAAGTAACTTTACCTATGTTGGATTGTTACATTCTTTCTAGATTTGAATCAGATTTTTCATACACCTTGTGTTTGTCCCACAACGTGTTGCATAAGTGTGCTACTACTATATACTTCACTGATATTTGCAAATTGAGTTGCATATTACATACTGAACAAAATGATTATGTTCATAATAATCGGAGTAGCGCAGTTGAAGCATGTCCTGAATCAATTCGGTTTTCACATAGTTTGAATTGGTTTGATCTTGTTCATCACAAATTTGATCATAGATCTTCTTTGTGAAAACTGAATTTAATATTGAACAACAAGACTATATATCTATTTGGTTTTCAACATGATCATGATTCTTTGTACTTCACTTATACCTGCAATTTAAGTTGCTTGATGAATAGTAGACATATTATTCACGTGAACAAAAATGATACAACAGGTTATGTATACATATACTCTGCATATACGTTGTTCTTTTGGTTCCTTCCACTTTCAGCTTACCCAAAGCCGAGGACGGCTTTTCTTGAAGAAAGGGAGGATGATGAGGATACAATCATGGATCATGCTGATTTCAACTGTTTGAACTGGAAAGAAATATTGAGCCTCATTGAAAAATATCACAAGGTGAATTCATTCCTAGTTGGACATGATACTTTGATTTATAAGAACTTTATACTACCTAAATCATTGTGTTATTGTTTGACTAGATTTGGCATCTATCGGACTAGCGCCAGGAGGAGAGGGAGGAAGGCGACGAGAGATGGAAGACGACTAGGAGGCAATAAGGAGAGAAGGCATGATAAAGAGAGATATGTGGCGCCAGACACGCTTGAGCTGCACCACATATGGCTCACTGGCCAAGTAGACCGAACCCATCTATGGGTCGGTATGTATCGCTTGAGTCGAACCGAGTCGGTTTAGAGGGAGACGCCCAGCCTCATATATACCCCAGCAATTAGGGTTAGACCACGCTAGATTAAACCAATACTTGTTTCGTTGAACTGCGCAAGCATTCATCCAAATTATATGTTCCTCTTTGATTCGATCAGAATATCTACCATACCTCCACTTTGATTCAATGAGTTTGCTACGAAAGTCTTTGTGTTTCTCATTGCTCCATTGGGAATTGGTAGATTGCAAACCGCTTGTGGTCGTGCCACGGCGCAAGTGTGTGAAGTTGCGAATACCATCTGGGTTGAGATCTGTTGCATTGGCAGCGGGGGAACAGCCAGTGATTCACAGCATCCCACAAGTTATCTCCATTACCTCCACCATCATCTACGACGTGCTCAACGAGAAGATCGGGCCACCCCTTATCACGTGCTTTCATTGGACGTTTTGTGGTAGTCTACTTTGATGATATTCTGATTTATAGCAAATCTTTAGAGGATCATTTGGACCATTTACGTGCTGTTTTCAATGCTTTACGTGATGCACATTTGTTTGGTAACCTTGAGAAGTGCACCTTTTGCACCAATCGAGTTGCGTTTCTTGGCTATGTTGTTACATCACAGGGTATTGAAGTGGATCCAGCCAAGATTGAAGCTATTGAAAATTTGCCGCAGCCCAAGACGGTCACACAAGTGAGGAGTTTTCTTGGCCTCGCTGGTTTTTATAGGCGCTTTTTCAAAGACTTTGGATCAATTGCCGCGCCACTGAATGAGCTTACCAAGAAGGATGTGCCCTTTGTTTGGGGCGATGCACAACAACAGGCCTTCGTCATATTGAAAGATAAGCTAACACATGCTCCCTTACTCCAACTTCCTGATTTTACTAAGACTTTTGAGCTTGAATGTGATGCTAGTGGAATTGTTTTGGGAGGGGTGTTATTACAAGAAGGAAAACCTGTTGCATATTTTAGTGAGAAATTGAGTGGGGCTAGTCTGAACTATTCTACTTATGATAAAGAATTATATGCGTTTGTTCGGACATTAGAAACTTGGCAACATTATCTATGGCCTAAGGAATTTGTTATTCATTCTGATCATGAATCTTTGAAGCATATTCGTAGTCAAGCTAAGTTGAACCGTCGTCATGCAAAGTGGGTTGAATTTATTGAGTCTTTTCCTTAAGTTATCAAACACAAAAAGGGTAAAGATAATGTTATTGCTGATGCTTTGTCACGCCGTTATGCTTTGTTATCTCAACTTGACTTCAAAATATTTGGATTGGAAACTATTAAGGAACAATATGTGCATGATGCTGAATTTAAAGATGTGTTGCAGAATTGTAGAGATGGTAGAACTTGGAACAAGTTCGTCTTCAATGATGGATTTGTGTTCCTTGCTAACAAACTATGCATTCCAGATAGCTCTGTTCGTCTTTTGTTGTTACAGGAGGCGCATGGAGGAGGATTGATGGGACACTTTTGATGCAGCCCGTCCTACGACCGCTACTACATCTACTCCCACGAGCTCCCCAAGTGGACCCATGACTCGTGCCCGAGCTAAGCTCCTACAAGCCAAGGTTAACTCGCTCCTTTCCTTGTGTGACTTCGACACACCCTTGGATGGTTTGCTACGTCATACGCATACACTGTGCATCATCAGGTACGAAGAGAAGGACCCAAGGGACGGAGGAAATGGAGAAGAAGCAACCAGTCGCTGCCAGACGCCAGCGGTACTGCCGACTGGTACTACCGGTGAAAGCGGTACTACCGGCCCATCAACCGGTACTACCGGTCAGCGGTACTACCGCCCCCCCTACCGCTCGATACAGACAACTCCGACGGAAGCTCCAGTTCGCCACTTGACTACCGAGCCAGATTACTGGTTACAACCGGTACTATTTCTTCGGACCGGTACTACCCGACCGAACTCGAACGCTGAGTTCCCCGTGCCTTGTAACCCTTCCTATAATTTACCTTTTCGTTCAAACTACCCGCTTTTGTGGCTGGACTATATATAGCCCCATCCTCCATTGTAAACCCTAGACTTGGATAATAATAGATATTAAGGAAACCCTTTGAGGAACTTATATCTATTGGTCTCATGCTCCTACCAAGGAGCACCGGATTATCCACCCCCCCTCTTGGATCTTGCCTAGTTCGTTCAAGTTGTACAAGGCCTTGGGTTCTCGGTTTCTCGCCCCCAAGTCGTCAAGATCTCACTAAGCACCTCATCCCCCGTTGTTGGCGTGGAGAGCGAGCTTCGCCCAACACCGATCCTAGGGATTATGTTGGACCGGTTGCCACCGGCGTGAGAGATCGGCGTGTATCGCGTTTTGTGTGCGTGTGTTCGTGGTTTTCATCCCTTCTTCCCCCGACCACCGCTTTCTCCCCCTCGTTTCTCGTGGAATTCGTGAAAGATCGGGCCAACCCAAGGGTTACCCCATAACATATTGGTATCAAGAGCACGGTTGATCACGAATTTCCCCCCAATTTTTCTTTTATCCCCCTTAAAATCAAAAATCCCACCAAAAAGAGCCCCAATTTGCCTTCGGATCGATCTTTGGATTTGGTGAGTTTTTCGTGGTTTTGGTCCATAGATCGGTTGCTTTTGGAGTCGATCTATAGCCCCTGTTGTTCCTAGCCCAGCCTTTCGGTCAGATCTCCACGAATTTGAGGTTTTTGGTCAAGATTGAGTTCGTTCCTGTCCCGCAATTTGCGGTACTACCGGCCGTGCAAGCGGTACTACCGCAAGTCACCGGTACTACCGGTCGTACAAGCGGTACTACCGCTCGCCGGTACTACCGGTTGTTGCCAGCAGTACTACCGCTCGCCTCTGACCGCGTTTCTTTGCCCTTTGACGCCTCAATTTCGTTTGCTGACTTTTCCACTTCGCTTGTTCGTGTTTCGCTTGTTTGTCGCCATTTTCACAACAGCTTCCGCATCAAAGTCACCACGCGCTCAACGACACCGCGACACTCGAACATCATCACCCACCAACGGTTGCAAGTCGTGAACAATACCAAAGGTATAACTTGCACCACCTTTACAGCCCCATATCTTCCTTTGTGTGTATCTATCCTATGAGAGCAACTCATTTTGTGTTTGTCTAAGCATTGTGCACTTGCCTTCGGAAAGTGAGAGTGTGAGGCCAAATACAAAAGCTAACATAGTAGCATAGCAAGGGAGAAATAGAAAAAGAATCAAAAAAAAGAGAGAAAAGAAAAAGATAAAATAGAAAGATACAGTCTCCCAATACAAAGAGAATACCAAGCTTGTAAGCCAACAAAAGAGAGAAGAAAGAGCGCACCGAGGCAAGTGCACAAATCTATTGCTTATCCTCTTTTGGCAAACGAGTTGTGGTCTCTCCTTGTGTTGGCACGACAACCGAGCGTAGTCTTCGTTAGGACCTTTTGTGCTCATTTTCATAGTCGTGCTAACCCCGTTTTTCTCCACATGTGTGTTTTCCGTGTTTATGTAGATCATATCCTTTTGCTTTTGATCTTTGGTTCTTTACCACGTAGAACAATAACCTTTTGCTTTGATCGTTTCGTTTGGTTTTCCACAATCCTAACCTTCCACCAAAAAGCTTTTGAGAGTTGTAGCATATTTGTGTGTGAGTTTCTTTCCATTTCACTTTGCACGTTGTTCGCTCATTTGTGTGGAAATTGGTTTGATATAATCTCCAAGGTGAGGTAAAAGGCTAACTCTCCGCACCCTTTCTCTCCATATACAACCCTTGTTGTCTTTGCATCATGGACATGCATGGAGAGTCATCCCAACCACCACAACCTCCGGAGGATGACACACAATTCATGACAAGATGGGACCATTGGAAGGTCCGAGGAGAATTCAACTATCGTTGTGAAGCTCTCGAGAGGCGCCAAGATGAACAATTTAGCGAGGCTCGTGTGGGATTCAAGAACATTGACAACCTCTTCGAAGAAGTCTGTGGCCAAATGCATGCCATGCAACACAACCTCGGTCGTGCACTTGCCTCAACGGATGAGAAGCTTCAACACCTCATTGATGGACTCGCAAGGCCACGCTCGCACGAATCAAGCTCATCTCGGCACTCCTCAAGTGAATCAAGTGCACCTTGCCGTCACGCTTCAAGGCACCGGGATGGACCCGTTCTTCAATCCATGAGCTCTTCGCAAGCGGTACCATCTCCGCGTCACGCCGCAACGTCAAGCTATGATGGTGACCTCTCCGCAATACCTCCACGACGTGAAGCGAACCGGCCACAACCAAGGGCACTTGTGATTCAACAAGAGCAACCTCACATGGACCACCAAGGCCATCGACGTCGACATGCCCCTTCAACAACAAGTGAAGCATCCGAAGAGGATGAACAAGATTACCGTCGACGTGAAGCACTCGAAGATCCTCCAAGGCGTCATCATCGACATGATCGTCCACGACGGCAACATGATGGTCATGACGAGCCTCCCCTACACCAAGAAGAAGATGAGCAGCCCATTGCGCATGCGGCTCGACGTCCTCCTCGCCACAGGGCGCAAGACAATGCTCCTCGGCATCAACCACGACAAGACCAAGAGCAAGCTCCCCAAGCTCGTCGTGAGGACCATCAACCTCCTCCTCGTCCTCAACCGCGTCAACAAAACGAGCAAGCTTCCCAAGCTCGTCGTCAAAACCAAGTTCCACCACCAAACGCGGCACCTCAACAACCGCAAGAGCAACGCAACCATCACCAAGCAAGACATGAGAGCTCGGATGATGATGATGACCGCCCAAATCATGGCAACCGCCGCAACCGGAACCGCAATGGAGAAGAAACTTTCGGCAAGATCAAATTCACCATGCCCAAGTTCACCGGTTCCAATGAGCCCGAGGAATATCTCTCTTGGGAACTCAAGGTCGACAAGATCTTCCGCATGCACAACTATAGCAATGAGAAGATGATGGCCATGGCATCCCTCGAGTTTGATGAGTATGCCAACCTTTGGTGGGAACAAATCCAACTCGCTTGCGAAGCAAAAGAAGAGCCCAATCGCAACTTGGCAAGATATGAAGGCTCATATGAGATCCCGCTTTGTTCCTTCACACTACACGCGTGACCTTTTCAACAAGCTTCAAACGCTTAGTCAAGGGACAAAGACCGTGGAAGAGTACTTCAAGCAAATGGAGCTCAACATGATCCGTGCCAATATTGAAGAGGGAGATGAACAAACAATGGCACGCTTCCTCAATGGCTTGAACCATCCCATCAAGCGCATCACCGAGTTCCAAAAGTACAACAACATGGTTGAGCTTGTGCACATCGCATCGAAGGCCGAGCGTCAAGTGCAAGAGGACATCAAGTACAACAAGCCAAAGACGTACTTCACCTACAAGCAAGCGCCAACCACTACTCCAACAACACCAAGTGGAAGCTCCTCAACTAACACCAAGCTTCCCTTCAAGCCAACTCTCCCTCAAGGAAAACAGCCCCCAAGTGGCAAACACACAAGGGTTGATCAACCATTCAATGGTGAATGCTACAAGTGTGGAGGCAAAGGGCACAAGTCGAATGCATGTGGAAACAAGAAAGTTTTGCTCATCCATGACAACGGCGATGAAGAATACTAGAGTGAAGGAGAGTTTGATGCAAGGGTCAAGGAAGCCTTGGCAAGGCAACATTTGGAAGAGGACCAAGAACTTCTTGTGTGTGAGCATGACGCAAGTCCATCGCTTGTGGTCACAAGGGTCTTGACTACCCAAGTCAATGAAAATGAAGACCAACGCTCGAACATCTTCCAAACTCGTGCCGGCATCAATGGGAAGTCCATCAAAGTTGTAATCGATGGAGGGAGTTGCCACAACCTTGCAAGCACGGAATTGTGTGAGAAACTCAACCTCACCCTCCATCCACATAAACACCCATACCATATCCAATGGCTAAGTGACCAAGGATCCGTCAAGATCAAGCACACCGTCTCGGTGACGTTCTCAATTCGGCACTACAAGGACACGGTGGAATGTGACATGGTCCCAATGACGGTTTGTCATATGTTGCTCGGAAGACCGTGGCAATATGACAAGCGTGCTTTGCATAATGGTCACTCAAACACTTACACCTTCAAATGGCTTGATAAAACTTGTGTGTTGCAACCAATGACTCCTAGACAAATAATTGCGGACAATGCAAAGGCTTTAGCGAGGGCGCAATACACAAAAACACCTTGTGAGAAGAGTGGTGAGCGAGAGAACCACACCATAGTGAGTGAGAGCTACAAGCCAAACTCGAGTGGAAAAACTAAGAGTGTTCTTCTTGCCACCAAAAGTGAGATGAGAGAAGTGCGGAACAACCCATCCATCTTGCACTATGTCCTGGTATGCAAGGGACTAGCGCAAGGAACTAACGACTTGACAAATGTTCCTCCTTCTTTGATGGCTATTTTGTAGGAATTCCAAGATGTATTTCCCGAAGAGCTTCCTCATGGCCTCCCTCCTCTTCGTGGAATCGAGCACCGCATCGACCTCATACCCGGCGCCCCACTCCCAAACCGCGCCACGTATCGCACGAACCCGGAAGAGACGAAGGAGATCGAACGTCAAATCAACCAACTCGTCTCCAAAGGTTTGATCCAAGTAAGCACTAGCCCAAGCGCGGTCCCCGTGATCCTAGTCCCAAAAACGGATGATATGTTGCGGTTATGCATGGACTGCCGTCCAATCAATGCTATCACCGTGCGTTATCGACATCCTATACCGCGTCTTGATGACATGCTTGATGAGTTATGTGGAGCCACTATATTTTCGAAAATTGATCTTCGTACTGGTTACCATCAAATTCGCATGGCTGAAGGTGATGGGTGGAAAATCGCCTTCAAGACCAAGCTTGGTCTCTATGAATGGTTGGTTATGCCTTTTGGCTTATCCAATGCCCCATCCACCTTCATGCGCCTCATGAACCATATTTTGAGATCTCTCATTGGGAAGAGTGTAGTTGTTTACTTTGATGACATCCTTGTCTATAGCAAGTCACTAGAGGAGCATGTTACTCATGTTAAGGAGGTCCTTCAAATCCTTCGTCATGAAAAGCTTTATGCTAATCTCCCAAAGTGCACTTTTGCAAAAGACAAGCTGATTTTCCTTGGTTTTTTTGTGTCTTCTAATGGCATTGAAGTTGATGTCTCAAAAGTCAAGGACATACCAGATTGGCCCATCCCTACAAATGTTAGTGAACTTTGTAGTTTTCATGGGTTGGCTGGCTTTTACCGTCGTTTTGTCAAAGACGTTTCTACAATTGCTTGCCCCCTCAACGAATTGACCAAGAAAAATGTCACGTTCGTTTGGGGAAAAGCACAACAAAAATCTTTTGATGAGCTCAAAAAGAGGCTCACCGAAGCACCACTTCTTGTATTGCCGGATTTCACAAAAACCTTTTAGATTGAATGTGACGCTAGTGGTATTGGCATTGGTGGCGTCCTTATGCAAAATGGGCGTCCTATTGCTTACCATAGTGAGAAACTTGATGGCGCACGCCTAAACTATCCCATTTATGACAAAGAACGTTTTGCCTTGGTTCGAGTTCTTCAAGTGTGGCAACACTATCTTTGGCCCAAAGAATTTATCATCCATTCCGACCATGAGTCGTTGAAGTATCTTAAGGGCCAAGCCAATTTGAGTAAAAGGCACGCAAAATGGGTTGAGTTTATGGAGTCCTTTCCTTACATTGTAAAATACAAGAAGGACAAAGAAAATGTGGTAGCGGACGCCTTGTCTCGCAAAAACACAAGCCTTCTTACACGACTCGAAGTCAATGTATTGGGTCTTGATGACATCAAATCTTTGTACGAGTCCGACTCTTTCTTTGGACCAATATTTGCACAATGTTCAATATACAAAGGGATTGATGATTTCTATTTGCATAAGGGTTTTCTTTTCAAACAAAACAAGCTTTGCATTTCGAAATCGTCTCTCCAACTTTTGCTTCTTCAAGAGTCCCATGGTGGAGGCCTTATGGGTCACTTTGGCCGTGACAAGACATATGACATGCTCTCCACTCACTACTTTTGGCCAAAGATGAAGCGCGACGTGGAGCGCCATGTTCAACGATGCACTACATGTATCCAAGCTAAGTCTAAGTCCAACCCCTTTGGTCTTTATATGCCATTGCCTATTCCTCATGCACCTTGGTCGGACATTAGCATGGACTTTGTGTTAGGCTTGCCTAGATCGAAACATGGACATGATTCCATATTTGTAGTCGTGGATCGCTTTTCTAAAATGGCACATTTCATTCCGTGCCATAAGACCGATGATGCTTCACATGTAGCCAATTTGTTTTTTAGGGAAATAATTCGGCTACACGGTGTGCCTAGAACAATCATCTCCGACCGCGACGTAAAATTCATGAGCTACTTCTGGAAGACTCTCATGGCCAAGCTCGGCATCAAGCTCCTCTTCTCGTCCGCCTCACATCCTCAAACCGATGGACAAACCGAGGTCGTCAATCGAAGTCTTGGCACACTCCTCCGGGTGTTGATAAAGAAGAACCTTAAAGACTGGGAGGAATGTATTCCACACGCCGAGTTCGTCTACGGCTTCGAGCCTCTCACCGCGCTCGATATCCTTCCACTTCCACTTCATGAACGTGCCAATATGGACATTGTCAAGCGTGCCCAAACAATGAAGAAACTCCATGAAGACACACGAGCTACGATCGAGCAACAAGTCCTTCGCCAAGCATCAAGGCTAAACAAGACCAAGAAAGAGATGATCTTTGATGAGGGCGACCTTGTGTGGATCCACTTGAGTAAAGACCGCTTCCCCAAGGAACGCGACTCCAAGCTAAAGCCAAGAGGCGATGGACCATTCAAGGTGCTAAAGAGGATCAACAACAATGCCTATGTCAAGGACCTCTCACCCTACCATGGCGAAGATGAAGTTGTGACGGTTGAAGAGTCGAGGACGACTCTTTCCCAAGAGGGGGGAGCTGATGCAGCCCGTCCTACGACCGCTACTACATCTACTCCCACGAGCTCCCCAAGTGAACCCATGACTCGCGCCTGAGCTAAGCTCCTACAAGCCAAGGTTAACTCGCTCCTTTCCTTGTGTGACTTCAACACACCCTTGGATGGTTTGCTACTTCATACGCATAGACTGTGCATCATCAGGTACGAAGAGAAGGACCCAAGGGACGGAGGAAACGGAGCAGAGCAAACCGGGCCGCCAGACGCTCCATCCGACCGGTACTATGGGTCCAAGCGGTACTACCCGCCAAGAACTACCGCCTCCTACCACTCGACACAGTAACTCCGATGGAAGCTCCAGTTCGCCAACAGTACTACCGCCCGAGTGGTACTACTGTTACAACCGCAGATTCTTGCCGGACCGGTACTACCGGCCCTGACTGAACCTGAACGCCTCGGCCCTATGCCTTGTAACCCTTCCTATAATTTACCTTTTCGTTCTGAAACTACCCCTATTTTGTGGCTGGACTACATATAGCCCCATCCTCCATTGTAAACCCTAGACTTGGATAATAATAGATATTAAGGAAACCCTTTGAGGAACTTATATCTATTGGTCTCATGCTCCTACCAAGGAGCACCGGATTATCCACCCCCTCTTGGATCTTGCCTAGTGCGTTCAAGTTGTACAAGGCCTTGGGTTCTCGGTTTCTCGCCCCCAAGTCGTCAAGATCTCACCAAGCACCTCATCCCCCGTTTTTGGCGTGGAGAGCGAGCTTCGCCCAACACCGATCCTAGGGATTATGTTGGACCGGTTGCCACCGGCATGAGAGATCGGCGTGTATCGTGTTTTGTGTGCGTGTGTTCGTGGTTTTCATCCCTTCTTCCCCCGACCACCGCTTTCTCCCCCTCGTTTCTCGTGGAATTCGTGAAAGATCGGTCCAACCCAAGGGTTAGCCCATAACAACTTTGGTGTCAAGAAGACGGAGGATATTCTTGCTGCACACTTCTTTTGGCCACGTATGCGTCGAGATGTTGAGAGATTTGTGGCACGCTGCACTACTTGTCAAAAAGCTAAGTCTCGCCTTAATCCACATGGTTTATATATGCCTCTTCCTGTTCCTAGTGTTTCTTGGGAGGATATTTCTATGGACTTTGTTTTGGGATTGCCACGAACACAGAAGGGGAGGGATAGTATTTTTGTTGTTGTGGATCGGTTTTCTAAGATGGCACATTTTATTCCTTGTCATAAAACGGATGATGCTGCACATATTGCTGATTTGTTCTTTCGTGAAATTGTTCGTTTGCATGGTGTGCCATATTGTCTCTGATCGTGATACTAAATTTCTTAGCCACTTTTGGAGATGTTTATGGGCTAAGTTGGGGACTAAATTGCTCTTTAGTACTACATGTCATCCCCAAACTGATGGTCAAACTGAAGTAGTAAATAGAACTTTGTCTACTATGTTGCGGGCTGTTTTAAAGAAGAACTTAAAATTGTGGGAAGAGTGTTTACCTCATATAGAATTTGCTTATAATCGTTCGCTGCATTCTACCACAAAGATGTGCCCATTTGAGATTGTGTATGGTTTTGTTCCTCGTGCACATATTGAGTTATTGCCTTTACCTTCTTCGGTGCAACATAATTTGGATGCTACACAACACGCTGAAATGATATTAAACTTGCATAAGACTACTAAAGATAACATGAACACATGAATGCTAAGTACAAACTTGCTGGGGATAAAGGGAGAAAGCATAATGTGTTTGATGTTGGCGATCTTGTTTGGTTACATTTGCGTAAAGATTGTTTTCCTGATTTACGCAAGTCTAAGTTAATGCCACGTGCTGCTAGTCCCTTTAAGGTGTTAGAGAAAATCAATGATAATGCATATAAACTTGAGTTGCCTGCAGACTTTGGTACGGTTAGTCCTACGTTTAACATTGCAGATTTGAAGCCTTACTTTGGTGAGGAAGATGAGATTGTGTCGAGGACGACTTAAATTCAAGAAGGGGAGCATGATGTGGACATCCCTACTATTGATACAACCGTTGTACCTACAGCAACACACATACAAGGACCCATCACAAGGTCTCGTGCCAAACAACTTAACTATCAAGTACTTTCGTTTCTTGGAACTATTCCTCACATACATGAGAATATGATGCTGCCTAAATCAGATATATTTCTTACTCTTAGGAATGATGGACCAAGCATGGATGAGAGGGACAAGCATTGGAGCATGGCCATGCATGGAGATGGCAGCAAGCATGTGATGATCCAAGAGAAGGCCACGGATGAACATTTCAGAACTTTGAGGCCTCCAAAATGAAGAAAGAAGGCTTGGACGAATATTCAAGATCAATACTTTACGAATTCGTCCATAGCTTAATATGGTGCTGCCACACCTTTATTTTGGGCCAGGCCCATGTAATTTTCGCAGGATTTTAATTAGCCACTTTTTAGAGTCCGTATTTGAGGGGAAAAGGACTTTTAGGGTTGGATTCGGCCACCACTTCCATGGCTGGCCGAAACCCCACCTTTTCGCCCTTAAATACTCCCCATAGCCGACTCCCTAGACTCGGATTTTGTTTAGACATTAAGTTAGCCATCATAGCAACTTCGCCAAGGCTCGAGCGTCGCAGAGGCCTCTTGTACTGCCAGCGCTATTCGTGATCCCACCTCTTCAATAAAGCTTTCCTCTTAATCCGCAATATCTTGATTGCAATATTGGTTCTTACTTGTTCTCGATTTCAGGTAGGAATTAAGACCCTCGCTGGTCAGGCTGATCCTGTTCACGCAGGATCGGTAACCTCCAGGAGATTGGCCTATCGATTGCACTGGCGCTCGTGCTCGCACGTGTAGTCGGATCGTCAAGCCCAAACTCCACCAAATCGATTATCGTCATCTCATCGAAAGATCGGACACCTTTGCCCTATCAATTCAATAGGGTAGGAAGGGGGCTCGCATAGAGGAATGGATTCACCTTTGGAGTCCATGACAACTTGGCATAAGTTGGAGACCAAGATGTGGTAACGACCGTAGGTCGGGCTACATCAGCTCCCCCCTTCAAAAAGAGTCGTCCTCGACTCTACATGCTCATCACAAAGTAGAAGCGGTCGAGAGACCTTCTTGATCCTGGGGTTCACCATAAAGTCGTCCTCGGGAAGATTGACTTGAAAACACTTCAATGTTCCTTCACCTTCCTTGGAGCCTACAAAGCTCACAACAAAAGCAAAGCAACACTCAAAGCGTAGCCAATTCATGAAGATTATTGCATGAGTCCTCAAGTAGAAGGAAGTCACCTTAGCTTGTAGAGATAGCTCGATGAAGGGTAGCCATAGGTAACTCTGTTCGGTTCTTCTTGTCAACATATAGTCCATAGAGGTTGACGTGTATGCATTTGTACCTTCATACAACAAAGACCAAGCAACATATGTTTGTGTGTGATAGAGGAGCATGTCATTTGTGGCATGTCCATTCTTGTTCACAACACGATTAGCACAACGCAAGTATAGCAAACGGGATGCATATGCAAGGTCAAAGTGCATGGAAGTCGTTGCAAAATCATCCAAATGTGGGAACTCAAAAACTCCATATAACATCTTATTGTGGCACTCAAAGCAATCGAATAGAAATTTTATCAACATCTTTGATGCAAAGCTTGGAGAATTTGGCAAAAACACAAAAGGAAGAATGTCCAAAACAACCTCATTAGGTGTGCCAACCAACCATTGGAAAGAGAAATTGTTCGACATGTTGGATGTCACACACAAATCATCGATATCAAATATCATGGGAATATGAGTATCCCAAGCGGAAGCCAAAGTAACGTGTTTGCAAACAAACCGAATGAAAGAGCAAGTGGTCCTTATGTTTGTTGAACAAGACGAGATTCTTGGAAGCTCTCATGACAATACATGCTCTTAATGGAATTGTGGTTGCACCCAAAACAAAGGAAAGAGAAAATGTTCAACATTTTGTTGCAACACACAAAGCATCATTATCTAAATGCGAAGAAACATGAATGTCACGAGGGGAGATAATACCATTAACATGCTTGCAATGAAACCATAGGAAATAGCAATTTGCCAACATGAAAGATGCAAAGCATGCAAAAGGTATCAGAGCTAGGTTCGATCTTGAACTCACTTGTGGGATGCTCTCTAGAGCTCTTTTTGTCAACTCGTGCTCAACCGAGGTTGACATTCTCGTGCGGGCACCTACACACATCTTATGTAAAAGGAAGAACGTGTGTGCATGGTAGAGATACACATCATCCATCATGACGTATCTCTTCTTGTGCACATCACCATTAATTTCAATCAAGTATGAAATAGATGCATGGTGAGTATGCAAGTGGGGAACATGCTTATCATGGCAATCATCAAAATCTCCAAAAATTGAGAAAGCTATGGGGGCCATCTCATTATAACGCATATGATCAATATTGTTGCAAGCAAAACAAGTGAAATAGCAAGCATTCATCTTATCGCAAGCAACGGGAGAAATTGAATGACTAGCATGATAAGACAAGTCCGAAGCAATTGGAGGATACACACAAGATGCATAGCATGGCATGTTTATGGCAATGATATCGCAATCAAACAATTCCACTTGATCAATATTATGCAAAGGCAAATCATCACATGGTAAAGTGGATGAAGGGGGAAAATCTTCAAGAAAAACACCAAATCGAAGGGGGAAATCAAGGAATTAGGCCATGGGAACGCAAAGGAAGGTAGATCAACAAGTTTAGCAAGTAATCCACGGATCAAAACTACCAAAACACACTCAAATCACAGATCGATCCAATACAAGAATTGGGGCTATTTTTCGTGGAATTTTTGAAATTATGGGGAAAAGACCAAATCGATGAGAAATACGTGGCAACCAAAAGCTCTGATACCAGATGATGGAGGGGTTAACCTCTTGGGTGCCCGATCTTCACGGATCTCGTGGTCAAATCGATGGGAAAGGGAGGGGAAAGGGAGAAAGTAGCGGAAGCGAACACACACCTCGCGAAGAACACGATGAACACACGCAAAACTCACACGATACAAGGCCGATTGCTCCCGAAAGGCGGCCACCGGTCCGATAGAATCCTCGCAAGGAAATATCGGTCAACGTGCTCCCTCAAATCCACATCGGAGAGGGAAGAACACCTTCGGGAGGGTCTTGACAACTTGGAGACGAGACAATGAACTCCAAGGCCTTGTTCAACGATGGATGCGTGATGCAAAGTCCAATCGAGGTTGGTGACGATAGTCGGTCCCCTTGGTAAAGGGGATGAGGCAAAACTAGAGATTCCACAATGGGGTTGTCTTTAGTCTATCATCTATGCCTAAGGGATACATGAGGGGTGGGGGCTCTATTTGTAGGCCAACCACTAAACAAGGGTAGTTTGGGGATAAAACTAGGATTTGGACGAGCTAAAGGGGTACATGGGCCAAAGGCCCAACAGTCTTGTGAGCACACGGACCCGGTAATCTTGGACTTGGGTCCGTAGAGTCTTGTCAACACCGGTAGTACCGCTCTGGGACCGGTAGTACCACTTATGGTCCTGGAGTGTCAGCTGGAGCCGTCTGTAGCGGGCGGTAGTAGGGGCGATAGTGTCGTAGACCGGTAGTACCGGTTCCTGGTCCGGTAGTACCGCCGGAGACAGAGAGTATTTGGCTTTTGTTGGCGCTGCTGCTGGTGGCGTGAGGGGCGTAGTGCTTGGCGGTAGTACTGCCATGGCGAGAGCATTTGGTGATCTGTCTTCTTCCGCCTCCTCTTCCAAGCCTCCGTCTTGTCGGGCTTGATGCTCTGGGCTTCCTCCCTTGCCTCCGTACTTGTCAATGTGAACCTATCATGCATATGTGACGGAGTATGAAGTAGCATACCATTCAATAGGGTAGGAAGGGGGCTCGCATAGAGGAATGGATTCACCTTTGGAGTCCATGATGACTTGGCATAAGTTGGAGACCAAGATGTGGTAACGACCGTAGGTTGGGCTACATCATGGGGGCTCTATTTATAGGCCAGCCACTAAACAAGGGTAGTTTGGGGATAAACTAGGCGAATAGGTAAGTAAAGGGGAATACATGGGCTGGGGCCCAATAGGTGCGCGCAGGCACATACATGATCGGTAGTACCGGTCGCAACCGGTAGTGCCGCTCCGGGACCGGTAGTACCGCTTGCGGTCCTAGAGCGTCGCTTGATCCGCCACAAGAAGAAGTAGGGGGGCGGTAGTATCACGACCGGAGTACCGTCACCGCCAACCGTAGTACCCACGGGACCGTAGTCGCCTGCCTGTCTTCTTCCTCCTCCTCCTCTTCCAGCTTAGCCTTGTCGGTCTTGATGCTCCCTTCCTCCCTTGCCTCCGTCTTGGTGTGAACCTATCATGCATATGTGACGGAGTATGAAGTAGCATACCATTCAATAGGGTAGGAAGTGAGCTTGCATAGAGGAACGGATTCACCTTTGGAGTCCATGCCGACTTGGCGTAAGTTGGAGACCTTGATGTAGTAACGACCGTAGGTCGGGCTGCATCATCTCCCCCATCCTTCAAAAAGAGTCGTCCTTGACTCTACATGCTCATCACAAAGTAGAAGCGGTCGAGAGACCTTCTTGATCCTGGGGTTCACCATATAGTCGTCCTCGGGAAGATTGACTTGACAACACTTCAATGTTCCTTCACCTTCCTTGAAGCCTACAAAGCTCACAACAAAATCAAAGCAACACTCAAAGCGTAGCCAATTCATGAAGATTATAGCATGAGTCCTCAAGTAGAAGGAAGTCACCTTAGCTTGTATAGATAGCTCGATGAAGGGTGGCCATAGGTAACTCTCTTCGATTCTTCTTGTCAACACATGGTCCATAGAGGTTGCCGTGTATGCATTTGTACCTTCATACAACAAAGACCAAGCAACATATGTTTGTGTGTGATAGAGGAGCATGTCATTTGTGGCATGTCCATTCTTGATCACAACACGATTAGCACAACTCAAGTATAGCAAACGGGATGCATATGCAAGGTCAAAGTGTATGGAAGTCGTTGCAAAATCATCCAAATGTGGGAACTCAAAAACTCCATATAACATCTTATTGTGGCACTCAAAGCAATCGAATAGAAATTTTATCAACATCTTTGATGAAAAGCTTGGAGAATATGGCAAAAACACAAAAGGAAGAATGTCCAAAACAACCTCATTATGTGTGCCAACCAACCATTGGAAAGAGAAATTGTTCGACATGTTGGATGTCACACACAAATCATCGATATCAAATATCATGGGAATATGAGTATCCCAAGCGGAAGCCAAAGTAACGTGTTTGCAAACAAACCAAATGAAAGAGCAAG
Organism: Avena longiglumis; assembly: GCA_030063025.1. Classification (NCBI taxonomy): domain Eukaryota; kingdom Viridiplantae; phylum Streptophyta; class Magnoliopsida; order Poales; family Poaceae; genus Avena; species Avena longiglumis. The sequence continues at coordinate 310,390,869 of CP125977.1, forward strand.
TGGTCCTTATGTTTGTTGCAACAACAAGACGAGATTCTTGGAAGCTCTCATGACAATACATGTTCTTAATGGAATTGTGGTTGCACACAAAACATCGGAAAGGTAAATTGTTCAACATTTTTGTTGCAACACACAAAGCATCATTATCTAAAAGCGAAGAAACATGAATGTCACAAGGGAAGATAATACCATTAACATGCTTGCAAGCAAACCATAGGAAAGAACAATTTGTCAACATGAAAGATGCAAAGCATGCCAAAGGTATCAGAGCTGGGTTCGATCTTGAACTCACTTGTGGGATTCTCTCAAGAGCTATTTTTGTCAACTCGTGCTCAACCGAGGTTGACATTCTCGTGCGGGTACCTACACACATCATATGTAAAAGGAAGAACGTGTGTGCATGGTAGAGACACACATCATCCATCATGACGTATCTCTTCTTGTGCACATCACCATTAATGTCATTCAGGTATGAAATAGATGCATGGTGAGTATGCAAGTGGGGAACATGCTTATCATGGCAATCATCAAAATCTCCAAAAATTGAGAAAGCTATGGGGGCCATCTCATTATAACGCATATACTCAATATTGTTGCAAGCAAAACAAGTGAAATAGCAAGCATTCATCTTATCGCAAGCAATGGGAGAAATTGAATGACTAGCATGACAAGGCAAGTCCGAAGCAATTGGAGGATACACACAAGATGCATAGCACGGCATGTTTATGGCAGTGATATCGCAATCAAAAAATTCCACATGATCAATACTATGCAAAGGCAAAGAATCACATGGGAATATGAGTGAAGCATATGTAATGTCACAAGTGTCATCCATAACATGCATATCCTCACAATTCATCATGTCCACTAGTGGGATCATGGCATCATCAACACCCTTATTGTTACCTTGTTCATACCTCTCATATGAAGTGGGTGTTGTGGAAGTAGTGGCCTCCTTGTGGACGACTTCGTCTTCTTGATGTAGCCATGGAATAGCATCATCTTCGTGCACCATGTACATCTTCTCCAATTGAGGCATCCTTGCTTCATAGCTTGGCGCTTCTTCATCCATGGAACCTATCACAACATAAGAGAACACACTAGAGGTAGAGGGTAAGTTGTTAGAAATAGGAATGGTCTCACTTGACCTATCAACTACCACTCTCAACTCACTTGGTGTATCACTCATGCCCTCAAAGTGTAAGCACTCAATCTCACATAAGGTGGAGTCACTCATCTCACTCTTTGATGTGGACATCCCTACTATTGATACAACCGTTGTACCTACAGCAACACACATACAAGGACCCATCACAAGATCTCGTGCCAAACAACTTAACTATCAGGTATTTTCATTTCTTGGAACTATTCCTCACATACATGAGAATATGATTCTGCCTAAATCAGATATATTTCTTACTCTTAGGAATGATGGACCAAGCATGGATGAGAGGGACAAGCATTAGAGCATGGCCATGCATGGAGATGGCAGCAAACATGTGATGATCCAAGAGAAGGCCACGGATGAAGATTTCAGAACTTTGAGGCCACCATAATGAAGAAAGAAGGCTTGGACAAAATATTCAAGATCAATACTTTACGAATTCGTCCATAGCTTAATATGGTGCTGCGACACCTTTATTTTGGGCCAAGCCCATGTAATTTTCGCAGGATTTTAATTAGCCACTTTTTAGAGTCCGTATTTGAGGGGAAAAGGACTTATAGGGTTGGATTCGGCCACCACTTCCATGGCTGGCCGAAACCCCACCTTTTCGCCCTTAAATACTTCCCATAGCCGACCCCCTAGACTCGGATTTTGTTTAGACAATAAGTTAGCCATAGTCGCAACTTCACCAAGGCTCGAGCGTCGCAGAGGCCTCTTGTACTTCGCACCTATTCAGGATCCCACCTCTTCAATAAAGCTTTCTTCTTAATCCGCAATATCTTGATTGCAATATTGGTTCTTACTTGTTCTCGATTTCAGGTAGGATTTAAGACCCTCGCTGGTCAGGCTGATCGTGTTCCCGCAAGATCGGTAACCTCCAAGAGATTGGCCTAGCGATTGCATTGGCGCTCGTGCTCACATGTGTAGTCGGATCGTCAAGCCCGAACTCCACCAAATCGACTATCATCATCTCATCGAAAGATCGGACACCTTTGCCCTATCAAGTGGTATCAGATTTCAGGTTGCTCGGTGAGATTTTACTGTTTTCGTAGATTAGATCTGTTTTTACCTATAACCCACGAAAAATCCAAAAACACAGTTAGAGTTTAGATCCATCCCATAACCAATCTACGCCTCGCATTATCTTTTCAGTTTTTGCATTGTTGAATTTGTGTCTACATCGTCGCGTCGAGTTGCTGGTCTTAGTGTCTCGTCCCTTAGAGTTTCGAGTTCTGATCATAGTAGTCACCGCCACACTCGCCGATCACCGCCACCATATTCCGCCACCATATTCCGCCGCCATATACCCAGCCACCATAAACCCTAATACTCCGCCACCACCTTCCTACCGCGACACAGATCCAATCAGTTTTCCTGTCGCGGTACGAGTCCGAGTAGAGTTATTGTTTGCTAGTTATTTCTTTTTACTTTCCTTCTTTCTTGTTAAGCTAAAGTCCGTGTCGAGCTAAGAGTCCGGTCGTAAGTCTGGAACCGCCTCCGAATTTTTTTTCTGGCTATACTAGTTTGCGACCCCGGGGATCACTTTTCTCCATCGGCCGTTATAGCAATATTTTTTTGGTGCTGGTTCTCTTTCCGGAACAAAATACAAAATTTCGAAAAAAAATTTTGGGGCTAACCTATTTTTAGACCCCGTAGTTCTAGACACTCGCCATCATAGTGATTTTCTGCATCTCGGTTTGCTTTTCAGGGTGCCATATCCTCATACAGTCCTTGTTGTATCGCGTCGTGACATCGTCGCTGATCTAGGCTCGCGTCTCTAGTACGGTCTAGCCTAGGACCAGCACAGTACCATCGTTGAGCATTCTTTCAACTTTTGCATTATTGTTTTGATAATTGCTAACCCCGCTTGCTAAGCCTTCCCAGAGCTCCACAGATATTCTCCACGTGCGGTGTCTCGACTCCTGGTAATCGCTTGGTTCAATCTCTGGACCCACTGATCCTCGCGGTTGCACATCGCCTTTTCCTGCTGTTTGGTAAGAACTTCTAAGAGCTTCGTATATTGCTTGACGGATTACGCGTGACTTCCACCATATTTCTGTACTATATACCTGTGCTTTTTAAGGACTAACCATGATGATACTTGGAACCTGCCACAATGACAAACGAAGAACTACATGCCCACTTCTCCGGTTTGGTCATGGCGAAGACGTGGATACGCGCCTAGGGAGTTTGACACCAAGCTCACCAACGCCGTGGACAAGATCGATGGACTCGAAAAATCCTTCAAAGCCAAGCAGCGTTCGGTTCAAGGAGCTTTTGAACCGATTGCACCGCACCCACATGGCGCATTCCGATCCGATCACGGTTGATTCGGCCGCACCCGGTGGCTACTGCATTGCGGTGGCCTCGACTTCAAGGCGTCTGCTGCTGCGACATTGGGGACGGACGGACAGGTACTACTACGACGACGACGATCTGTTTGACGAGGAGGTTGAACAACCTCCACAGTTCCTGGCCGTCCCGACATTACTACCGCAACGCTCGACCACCGGTACGTGATGATGATCATGTTGCAAAGCTTAAATTAAATATTCCATCTTTTGAGGGTAAATATAATCCTGATGCATAACTTACATGGGAGATGGAAGTAGAACAACGTTTTTCATGCTTAAAATATCCTGAGAATATGCGTGTTAGTGCTGCTACATGTGAATTTACTAAATTTGCTTCCCTTTGGTGGTCTGAGTATTGTCGTTTAAATCCTACTACTATTCCTAGTACTTGGACTCCTTAAAAAACTGCTATGCGTGTTCGTTTTGTACCTCCCACTTATCAACGTGATTTACTAAAGAATCTGACACGTTTAGAGCAAGGGAAAAATTCTGTAGAAGAGTATTATCAGGAATTGCAAACGGGGATGGTTCGGTGTGGTATTGTTGAATCTAATGAACAAATGCTTGCACGTTTCTTTGGTGGATTAAACAAGGACATTCAGCACATATTAGATTATAAGGAATATAATTCCATCACTCGTTTGTTTCATCTTGCTTGCAAAGCTGAACGTGAAGTGCAGGATCGCCAAGCACCATGGAGGAGGACTAATAATTCTGCAGGTCGCACATCCACTTGGACATCCCGACAATCAACGCCTCCTCGTGATTCGCCTCCAGCTACTACCACATCCAAGGCCACCACAAGATTTCCAGCTGCTCCTCCACCATCATCCAATGCTCCTGCTCGTAGTGCATCTTCTATGGCTTCCACGGATAAGACAAAGGATATACAATGCCGCAAGTGCTGGAGTTTTGGTCATATTGAGAGACAGTGCATAACACAACGTGTGATGATGGTGCGAGAAGATGGTCAATACGATTCAGCGAGTGACTTTGATGAAGATACACTAGCCCTTATTTCTGCTCGAGATGGAGACAATTCTGATGATGATGAAGAGACAGAGGTAATGGGAGCTGAAGCTACTGATCAATACAAGAGCTTAATTACACAACGTGTGTTGAGTGTGAAATTGAGCAAATCTGAGCAAGATCAACGCCACAACCTGTTCCAAACACGTGGTGTTGTCAAGGAAAGAGCTATACGGATCATCATTGATGGAGGGAGTTGTAATAATCTGGCCAGTGTTGACATGGTAGAGAAGCTTGCGCTTCCAACAAGACAACGCCCACATTCATATTACATCCAATGGTTTGAGAGTTCTCGCAAGATCAAGGTAACAAGAACGGTACGCGTGCATTTTACTATTGGTACATATTCTGATTTTGTTGATTGTGATGTTGTACCTATGCAAGCTTGTTCTTTGTTACTTGGTAGACCATGGCAATTTGATAGAGAATCTGTTCATAATGGCAAAACTAATCACTATTCTCTTATGCATGATGGAAAGAAAATTGGTCTAAAACCTATGACTCCCGAACAGATTTTAAAAGATGATCTTGCTAGAGCTAGTAGAGCTAAAACTGAGGAGAAAAATAAAAGTGAGAATCAGATTGTTGCTACAGATTTTATACCACCAAAGAACACTAAATCTGATTCTACACATGCTACTGAAATTCGTTTGAATAGTCCATGTATGCTTGCAAATAAAATTGATATTGCTGAACTAGATGTAAACAATACTCAATGTTATGCAATTGTCTGCAAACAGGTTTTGTTTTTATTTGAGGATATGCCTCCTTCTTTGCCACCCGCTATTGCTAACCTTTTGCAGGAATATGAGGACGTCTTTCCCGCTGAGCTGCCACCAGGACTACCTCCTATTAGAGGAATTGGGCATCAAATTGATATAATTCCTGGTGCCACGTTGCCCAACCGCGCGCCATATAGAACCAATCCAGAGGAGACAAAGAAGATACAATGCCAAATTCAGGAACTACTCGACAGAGATCATATTCGTGAGTCCCTTAGCCCTTGTGCTGTTCCTATTATTTTGGTACCTAAGAAAGATGGTTCTTCGTGCATGTGTACTGATTGTAGAGCTATCAATAATATTACTATTCGATATCGTCACCCTATTCCACATTTAGATGACATGCTTGATGAATTTAGTGGCTCTACCATGTTTTCTAAAGTTGATTTGCGTAGTGGTTACCACCAGATTCGTATGAAATTAGGAGATGAATGGAAAACAACATTTAAAACGAAGTTCGGTTTATATGAGTGGTTAGTAATGCCGTTTGGTTTAACTAATGCACCTAGCACTTTCATGAAATTAATGAACGAAGTTTTACGTGCTTTCATTGGACGTTTTGTGGTAGTCTACTTTGATGATATTCTGATTTATAGAAAATCTTTAGAGGATCATTTGGACCATTTACGTGCTGTTTTCAATGCTTTACGTGATGCACATTTGTTTGGTAACCTTGAGAAGTGCACCTTTTGCACCAATCGAGTTGCGTTTCTTGGCTATGTTGTTACATCACAGGGTATTGAAGTGGATCCATCCAAGATTGAAGCTATTGAGAATTGGCCGCAGCCCAAGACGGTCACACAAGTGAGGAGTTTTCTTGGCCTCATTTGGTTTTATAGGCGCTTTGTCAAAGACTTTGGATCAATTGCGCTACCGAATGAGCTTACCAAGAAGGATGTGCCCTTTGTTTGGGCGATGCACAACAACATGCCTTCGTCATATTGAAAGATAAGCCACATGCTCCTTACTCCAACTTCCTGATTTTACTAAGACTTTTGAGCTTGAATGTGATGCTAGTGGAATTGGTTTGGGAGGGGTGTTATTACAAGAGGGAAAACCTGTTGCATATTTTAGTGAGAAATTGAGTGGGGCTAGTCTGAACTATTCTACTTATGATAAAGAATTATATGGGTTGGTTCGGACATTAGAAACTTGGCAACATTATCTATGGCCTAAAGAGTTTGTTATTCATTCTGATCATGAATCTTTGAAGCATATTCGTAGTCAAGCTAAGTTGAATCATCGTCATGCAAAGTGGGTTAATTTATTGAGTCTTTTCCTTATGTTATCAAACACAAAAAGGGTAAAGATAATATTATTGTTGATGCTTTGTCACGCAGTTATGCTTTGTTATCTCAACTTGACTTCAAAATATTTGGATTGGAAACTATTAAGGAACAATATGTGCATGATGCTGAATTTAAAGATGTGTTGCAGAATTGTAGAGATGGTAGAACTTGGAACAAGTTCGTCTTCAATGATGGATTTGTGTTCCGTGCTAACAAACTATGCATTCCAGATAGCTCTGTTCGTCTTTTGTTTATTCAGGAGGCGCATGGAGGAGGATTGATGGGACACTTTGGTGTCAAGAAGACGGAGGATGTTCTTCTTGCTGCACACTTCTTTTGGCCACGTATGCGTCGAGATGTTGAGAGATTTGTGGCACGCTGCACTACTTGTCAAAAGCTAAGTCTCGCCTTAATCCACATGGTTTATATATGCCTCTTCCTGTTCATAGTGTTCCTTGGGAGGATATTTCTATGGACTTTGTTTTGGGATTACCACGAACACGAAGGGAGGGATAGTATTTCGTTGTTGTGGATCGGTTTTCTAAGATGGCACACTTTATTCCTTGTCATAAACGGATGTCTTTGCGCATATTTCGATTTGTTCTTTCGTGAAATTGTTCGTTTGCATGGTGTGCCAAATACTATTGTCTCGATCGTGATACTAAATTTCTTAGCCACTTTTGGAGATGTTTATGGGCTAAGTTGGGGACTAAATTGCTCTTTAGTACTACATGTCATCCCCAAACCGATGGTCAAACCGAAGTAGTAAATAGAACTTTGTCTACTATGTTACGGGCTGTTTTAAAGAAGAACTTAAAATTGTGGGAAGAGTGTTTACCTCATATAGAATTTGCTTATAATCGTTCATTGCATACTACCACAAAGATGTGCCCATTTGAGATTGTGTATGGTTTTGTTCCTCGTGCACCTATTGATTTATTGCCTTTACCTTCTTGATTGCAACATAATTTGGATGCTACAACGCTACTGAAATGATATTAAACTTGCATAAGACTACTAAAGATAACATTGAACACATGAATGCTAAGTATAAACTTGCGGGGGATAAAGGGAGAAAGCATGTTGTGTTTGATGTTGGCGATCTTGTTTGGTTACATTTGCGTAAAGATCGTTTTCCGATTTCATAAGTCTAAGTTAATGCCACGTCTTTGGTCCCTTTAAGGTGTTAGAGAAAATCAATGATAATGCATATAAACTTGAGTTGCCTGCAGACTTTGGTACAGTTAGTCCTACATTTAACATTGCAGATTTGAAGCCTTACTTTGGTGAGGAAGATGAGATTGCGTCGAGGACGACTTCAATTCAAGAAGGGGAGCATGATGTGGACATCCCTACTATTGATACAACCGTTGTACCTCAAAGAATACATACAAGGACCCATCACAAGGCCTCGTGTCAAACAACTTCACTATCTGGTACTTTCGTTTCTTGGAACTATTCCTCACATACATGAGAATATGATGCTGCCTAAATCGGATATATTTCTTACTCTTAGAAATGATGGACCAAGCATGGATGAGAGGGACAAGCATTGGAGCATGGCCATGCATGGAGATGGCAGCAAGCATGTGATGATCCAAGAGAAGGCCACAGATGAAGATTTCAGAACTTTGAGGCCACGATAATGAAGAAAGAAGGCTTGGACGAAATATTCAAGATCAATACTTTACGAATTCGTCTATAGCTTAATATGGTGCTGCGACACCTTTTATTTTGGGCCAGGCCCATGTAATTTTCGCAGGATTTTAATTAGCCACTTTTTAGAGTCCGTATTTGAGGGGAAAAGGACTTTTAGGGTTGGATTCGGCCACCACTTCCATGGCTGGCCGAAACCCCACCTTTTCGCCCTTAAATACGCCCCATAGCCGAACCTCTAGACTTGGATTTTGTTTAGACTTGATTGCAATATTGGTTCTTACTTGTTCTCGATTTCAGGTAGGAATTAAGACCCTCGCTGGTCAGGCTGATCGTGTTCACGCAGGATCGGTAACCTCCAGGAGATTGGCCTAGCGATTGCATTGGCGCTCGTGCTCGCACGTGTAGTCAGAACGTCAAGCCCGAACTCCACCAAATCGAATATCGCCATCTCATCAAAAGATCGGACACCTTTGCCCTATCAGACGGAGCTTAAAAATCCTCACCGATCTGACTTGATTGCCATCCGCTCAACAAAAATCAATTTCCTCGCATTGGCTGTCGACGAAGAACACGATCCAATCTAAGAAACTTCAACTTCCGATCTGAAAACTGTTTATAAAAAAAACCAGTCCGCAGATGATCCAAAACACGCAGTGATGAACGAGAGCTCTGATACCACATGATACGGATCGTCCCGATGATCCCTTATGATATGGGGTGGCCCGATCTTCTCAGCAAGCACTTGTCGATGCTGATGGTGGATGATAGATAACTAGCATGTAGCTATGAACTCTCCCGCTCGAACCCTAATGCCAATGCAACAGCTCTCGAACCCTATGGGATATTCATAACACCACGCTCTTGCGCACGCAGCCGTCGGCCACGAACGGTAGTTTGCAATCTACTAATTCCCAATGGAACAACAGATCACACTCAATTGCAGTAGTATAACTCGATCACAGGGTAATTCCAGAGGTTCTTGATAAGAAACAACTCCAAAATAGTTTTAACGTGGTCTAACCCTAACTATGGGGACGTCCCAGGACTTATAAGGGCGGCTGGGGCGGCCAAAATCGCGAAACAAAACGTGTCCGATCTGATCGGATCCGTCGGATCTGTTGGTAACTTCGGGGCGGACTTTTCGCCCTAAGTAGGCGGATTATCGCCCACAGGCGGATTATCCGCCCCTATCTTGAGCCTCGCTGAAGTCCTTAGCGAATTCACAGGCGGGCCAGATTATCCGCCCTTGTGGGGGCATATTATCCGCCCCTTGGGCGATGTAAGTACTGCTGGAAAGCTCTCGGAGTGATGTTTCCAACAAGTGCTTATTTGCTTGATTTGGAGTTCGTATGAAGAATCCACGTCCGTTTCAATTTCAGGGCTTCTGTCTGTCCGAACTGAACCTTCCTTCTTGATGATCTTCTCTTGCGCCTTCCTCCCGCTCCTCCCTCGCGCATCCTTGGCAATCATCATGCTAGGCTCCTCTTGTAACCCTTCTCCTCCTCGTGTCAAGCTTGTTTCCTCAACGAACCTGATCATACACAAGTGCATAGATTTAGGCAGTATAAAGTTCTCATTATCATAAACATCAAATTCATTTATGAGTGAATTCACCTGTTGTTCAAGTAGCTTTGCACGAGCCCGTGTAATGGGTCCAATTCTAATCTCATTGGACTGATCCTTCTTAGCATTGGCTGGAACATCTTCAGTAGTAATTGGGGTAGGTGTAAATATAGGGATGTCCTCATCAGTCGCGGGGTGGCGTAGACGGCGAGGCGGAAAGCGGTCGGCGAAGCTCCGACACGGAAGGCGACCGGGGCTTGGACGGCGAGGTCGGGGGCACGGCCGTGGTCGATGAAGACGACCTGAGGCAGAGAGGCAACGGGACGCCGAGGAGGCGAGGAGGATCTGGGGGGTCGACAACATGGTGGCGGGCGACGGAGGAAGGCGACACCGCAACAGCGCGGCGTTGTTGCTGCAGAGAGGGAGTCGGGGAGGCGCACGCAGAGGTTGTCGGCGAGGAAACCGATGACCTGGCGGACAGGGCGGAGCAGAGGGCGGCCGGGCGGCGAGGCGAATCGGCCGTGGGAACCGGTCGCCGCAGGGGCGACGCCATGGCGGCGGAGGACGAGGCCGGTTTGGGGATGGCGGTGGCCGGCCTTGGCACAGGCGGCGAAGGAGGTGGCGTCCGGCTCGAGGACGGACGGTGTACGGGGTGGAGGCTGCGGCCAGTGCTGCTCGCGGCCTGATGGCGGATGGGAGCAAGGAGTAGCGTCGGGCGATGGGGAGACGAGGGAGTGAGGGTGTGCGGGCAGAGAGAAAACTGGTGGCGGCGGCGGTTGCGGAAAACCGAGCGGGGTCGCGTGCGAGGGACGCGTGCGGGAGGGGATCGCAGGGTTAGGGTGGGGCCGGGGGTCTTCGACTGCATGGGTGCGTTGTGTCGGTGGGTGTGGGTTTGGGTGATGGGTGGTGGGCGTGTGTGTGTGCTGCGCCGATGGGGTGAGAGAGGGAGTGGCGGCAGGTGGGATTTGGGTGGTGGCGGCTGGGTGGAGGGAGAGAGGGTCTGAGGTAGGTAGGGATTAGGGTTTGGAAGGTGGGGTGGTAGGTCGGCTGCTGGCGGGGCCTTTTGGGCCTGGCCGGCGGCTGCCTCCCCCGATACAAAATATTTTATATTTGTTATTTTTTTTAAACAAAACATTTGAAAAAAGGTTTTAGACAAATAAAAGATCCGAACGGATCTAGGTTTTTGATTTGAACAAAGAGGGGAATCTCTAGAAAACAAAATAGGTTTTTGGGGAATTGTTTTAGGCGAATAAATGCATGATGATGTTATGATGATGCATATAATAAAAACAACAGCGATTTTCTAGTAGTGGTTTTACCCGGGGTGCTACACCGCAGCCCAAGACGGTCACATAAGTGAGGAGTTTTCTTGGCCTCGCTGGTTTTTATAGGCTCTTTGTCAAAGACTTTGGATCAATTGCCTCGCCGCTGAATGAGCTTACCAAGAAAGATGTGCCCTTTGTTTGGGGCGATGCACAACAACAGGCCTTCGTCATATTGAAAGATAAGCTAACACATGCTCCCTTACTCCAACTTCCTGATTTTACTAAGACTTTTGAGCTTGAATGTGATGCTAGTGGAATTGGTTTGGGAGGGGTGTTATTACAAGAGGGAAAACCTGTTGCATATTTTAGCGAGAAATTGAGTGGGGCTAGTCTGAACTATTCTACTTATGATAAAGAATTATATGCGTTGGTTCGCACATTAGAAACTTGGCAACATTATCTATGGCCTAAGGAGTTTGTTATTCATTCTAATCATGAATCTTTGAAGCATATTCATAGTCAAGCTAAGTTGAATCGTCGTCATGCAAAGTGGGTTGAATTTATTGAGTCTTTTCCTTATGTTATCAAACACAAAAAGGGTAAAGATAATATTATTGCTGATGCTTTGTCACACCATTATGCTTTGTTATCTCAACTTGACTTCAAAATATTTGGATTGGAAACTATTAAGGAACAATATGTGCATGATGCTGAATTTAAAGATGTGTTGCAGAATTGTAGAGATGGTAGAACTTGGAACAAGTTCTTCTTCAATGATGGATTTGTGTTCCGTGCTAACAAACTATGCATTCCAGGTAGCTCTGTTCGTCTTTTGTTGTTACAGGAGGCGCATGGAGGAGGATTGATGGGACACTTTGGTGTCAAGAAGACGGAGGATGTTCTTGCTGCACACTTCTTTTGGCCACGTATGCGTCGAGATGTTGAGAGATTTGTGGCACGCTGCACTACTTGTCAAAAAGCTAAGTCTCGCCTTAATCCACATGGTTTATATATGCCTCTTCCTGTTCCTAGTGTTCCTTGGGAGGATATTTCTATGGACTTTGTTTTGGGATTGCCACGAACACATAAGGGGAGGGACAGTATTTTTGTTGTTGTGGATCGGTTTTCTAAGATGGCACACTTTATTCCTTGTCATAAAACGGATGATGCTGCACATATTGCTGATTTGTACTTTCTGAAATTGTTCATTTGCATGGTGTGCCAAATACTATTGTCTCTGATCGTGATACTAAATTTCTTAGCCACTTTGGGAGATGTTTATGGGCTAAGTTGGGGACTAAATTGCTCTTTAGTACTACATGTCATCCCCAAACTGATGGTCAAACTGAAGTAGTAAATAGAACTTTGTCTACTATGTTACGGGCTGTTTTAAAGAAGAACTTAAAATTGTGGGAAGAGTGTTTACCTCATATAGAATTTTCTTATAATCGTTCATTGCATTCTACCACAAAGATGTGCCCATTTGAGATTGTGTATGGTTTTGTTCCTCGTGCACCTATTGATTTATTGCCTTTACCTTCTTCGGTGCAACATAATTTGGATGCTACACAACGCGCTGAAATGATATTAAACTTGCATAAGACTACTAAAGATAACATTGAACACATGAATGCTAAGTATAAACTTGCTGGGGATAAAGGGAGAAAGCATGTTGTGTTTGATGTTAGCGATCTTGTTTGGTTACATTTGCGTAAAGATCGTTTTCCTGATTTACGCAAGTCTAAGTTAATGCCACGTGTTGCTGGTCCCTTTAAGGTGTTAGAGAAAATCAATGATAATGCATATAAACTTGAGTTGCCTGCAGACTTTGGTACGGTTAGTCCTACATTTACCATTGCAGATTTGAAGCCTTACTTTGGTGAGGAAGATGAGATTGCGTCGAGGACGACTTCAATTCAAGAATGGGAGCATGATGTGGACATCCCTACTATTGATACAACCATTGTACCTACAGCAACACACATACAAGGACCCATCACAAGATCTCGTGCCAAACAACTTAACTATCAGGTACTTTCGTTTTCTTGGAACTATTCCTCACATACATGAGAATATGATGCTGCCTAAATCAGATATATTTCTTACTCTTAGGAATGATGGACCAAGCATGGATGAGAGGGACAAGCATTGGAGCATGGCCATGCATGGAGATGGCAGCAAGCATGTGATAATCCAAGAGAAGGCCACGGATGAAGATTTCAGAACTTTGAGGCCACCATAATGAAGAAAGAAGGCTTGGACGAAATATTCAAGATGAATACTTTACGAATTCGTCCATAGCTTAATATGGTGCTGCGACACCTTTATTTTGGGCCAGGCCCATGTAATTTTCGCAGGATTTTAATTAGCCACTTTTTAGAGTCCGTATTTGAGGGGAAAAGGACTTTTAGGGTTGGATTAGGCCACCACTTCCATGGCTGGCCGAAACCCCACCTTTTCGCCCTTAAATACGCCCCATAGCCGAACCTCTAGACTCAGATTTTGTTTAGACATTAAGTTAGCCATCATAGCAACTTCGCCAAGGCTCGAGCGTCGCAGAGGCCTCGTGTACTTCGCGCCTATTCAGGATCCCACCTCTTCAATAAAGCTTTCCTCTTAATCCGCAATATCTTGATTGCAATATTGGTTCTTACTTGTTCTCGATTTCAGGTAGGAATTAAGACCCTCGCTGGTCAGGCTGATCGTGTTCACGCAGGATCGATAACCTCCAGGAGATTGGCCTAGCGATTGCATTGGCGCTCGTGCTCGCACGTGTAGTCGGATCGTCAAGCCCGAACTCCACCAAATCGAATATCGCCATCTCATCAAAGATCGGACACCTTTGCCCTATCAGGACGCCACTCTTGTTTGGATAGGAGTTGGAGCTTGGCGCCTTGGAGATGGTGGAGCTTGACGCCTTGGAGGTGATGGAGCTTGGCGCCTTGGAGATGGTGGCGCTTAACGCCATCTAGGTGGTGGCACTTGTTGCCTTGGAGGTGGATCATCGAAGTAGGTGGTGCCTTTTGGTGTGGCACGCTTGGCCTTGAAGGTCATGGAATCTTGATGATGCTCCTCCTCTTGCTTGGCATAGTAGGCTTCCATCTCCAAGCGGTGGAGGAATTCTTCATGGCTCGTGGAGGAGCCATCAAACTCGATGAAGTTCTCTGTGTCCACCATGCTTGGCGAGGCGTCGTCGATGTCGCACTCGAAGTCATCCATGCTTGGGGAGTAATTGTTGGTGTAGTACTCCATATCACCCAAGCATGTGGAGCCATTGTCGGTGTAGTGCTCCATAGGCTCCATGCATGAGGATCCATTGTCGACGTAGAGCTCCATGTCTTCCATGCATGTGGAGTCGTCGTAGGTGTAGTGCTCCGGGTCCTCAAAGCATGCGGAGCCATTGTCGGTGTTGTGCTCCGTCATGGATTCTTCATAGATATCATCCTCGGTTCCGGAGTTCCTTGGAAGATCGTACCGTGCAAGTGGCCACACTTTAGAGCAATAAACCAAGCAAAGTGAAGTTCACGCGGAACACCAAAACCAACTACCAACCAAAAAACAATCACACACAAGGCCTATGGTGGATAGGTATGGAAAGTGGGATGTCAAGAACCAATCCGAAATCAAGATGTTGTAATGGCAAGTAAAGAACCACAATGATCATAGAGCAAAACAAGTCAATCCACAAGATAGGAAATATGTACAAGGAAACACACACGGTGGGATAAATGGGACTTGTGCGACGGAGAAAGTGAGCTAAGAACCAAATGATTACCTAGCGAAGACTAAAAGCTCATGTCTCACAAGTACAAGGAGAGACGCTAGTTCGATTGCACAAAATTGGTGGGCTACAAGATATGCACAATAAGTACCACCTATATGATGTTCATCGAGCTTGCGCTTCCTATTCTATGAGGCACATGTATATTTCTTTCTTTTTATCTTTTCCTTTTTCTATATATATTTTTTTCTTTTTGTGTCACTCCTTTTCTTTTTCACTTGCCTCTTCCTTGTGCCAACAACTATACAAGATAACTATATGAGATAGCGCACACAATGTTTGCTCGGAATCTACAAGGTATCAAATGTGCATAGCCCAAGCAATCATGATGTGGACATCCCTTCTATTGATACAACCGTTGTACCTACAACAACACACATACAAGGACCCATCACAAGATCTCGTGCCAAACAACTTAACTATCAGGTACTTTCGTTTCTTGGAACTTGTTAGGGGGTAACCTAGGGTTGGCCCGATCTTTCACGAATTCCACGAGAAACGAGGGGAACGAGGTGGTCGGGGGATGAAATCGATGAAGGCGATGAAAACCACGAACACACACACACCAAAACACGATACACGCCTACTCCTCACGCCGGTGGCAACCGTGTAGGGGTTCGTAGCATGGAAAACAAAATTTTTCTATCGCATACAAACAAACAAGCCAAGATCTATCTACTAGATTGTAGCAACGAGTCGATGGTATAACTTACCCTCGAAGATTCCAAAGCGTTTAACGAGATCGGATTCTCGTGGGTGATGTAGTCGTACTCTTCCCGATCTCAAGATCGTGTAGACGATCCTTCAGCGCCACGTTAAACGGCGCTCCCTTGCATCGGTCACACTGCAGATTCGACGAAGACCTTCCTCTCCCTTGTTCCAGGTGGCGGAGGTTGTAGCACTCTCCTCGCGATTCCCAAAGACAACGGCGTGGTATCGGTAGAGGGAGATCCGCAGGCTTCGCCTTAAGCCGGGTAGTATGGTGGAGCTTATGAGAGAGGCTATTAGTGGTCTAGTAATTAGACACACCAATTAGAAGGCTCTAAACCAATTAGAAGGCTCTAAACCAATTAGAAGGCTCTAAACCGGGCTAAAGCAATTAGAAGCTCTAAACCAAAAGCGGCTCTAAACCGGAGATCTAGAGTAGAAAGTTATGTGTCTATGGGAGGAGCCCCGCCTCCTTTTATGGGAGGGGGTCCTTGGCGCAGGGAGGGAGGAGTCCTCCCAACTCGGCCTAGGGGCCGGCCGCCTGGAGGAGTCCAACTCCTCCTCCGGTTGGTTCCAACTCCTCTTGCTTGTTTCCCAGTTTCTTGTTTTGGCGGTTTGACTTTCAAACCGACATTTGACTTTTTCTGTTTAGGATTCAATTTAATCCTTTATTTGGGACAGCAATAACACTTAGTACATGATGCAATCATTCAATGAGCAATGACACATTCATGTACCCTTCCCGGAGTGCCGGACAATCCGAACCTTCTAGAACATTCCGATGAAAACACGGAATCATTCCCGAACTCAAACGGACTTTCCTTATATGAATCTTATTCTCGGACCATTCCGGATCACCTCGTGATATCCGGATCCCATCCGAGACTCCGAACAACATTCGGTCTCTTTCTCATAATACCATAACTACTCAAACAACGTCGAATCCTTAAGTGTGTCTCCCTACGGTTCGTGAATTATGCGGACATGATCGAGACACTTCTCGAACAATAACCAATAGAGGAATCTGGAAATTCATATGGCTCCCACATATTTTCACGATTACTGCGATCGAATGAACCACTTACATACGATACCAATTTCCCTTTGTCTCACGATATGTTACTTACCCGAGGTTATGATCGTGGTATCTCGCATACCTAGTTCAACCTCGTTCGATAAGTACTCTTTTCTCGTTCGTGATATGTGATCCCTTGTGACCAAGTCACATGCTTGCAAGCCAATTGGATGACATTCCACCGAGAGGGCCCAAGTATATCTATCCGTCATGTGGATGGACAAATCCACTCTTGATCCATGTGTTTCAACCAATACTTTCCGAACTTAATGCCACCTTTATAGCCACCCGATTACGGTGTGGTGTTTGATGTCATCAAAGCATCCATCCGTAAAGGTGATATGCATGATCTCATGGTCGAAGGAATTAGGTTACTATGTATCGTAAAGCATATAGCAATTGAACTAATGAAATGACTTGATCTTTATGCTACGCTTATCTATAGGAGTATGTCCACCATATCATTCTCCTAACGATATGATCTTGTTGTTGATAACATCTCAATGTTCATGATATGGAAACCACAATCATTAATCAACCAACAAGCTAGTGAAGTATAGAGGCTATACTAGGGACTTCAAATTAAGTTTACAAATCACACAAGTATTAATGGTTTCCTTGTTAATACTATTATAGCATGAATGTAAACATTTATCATAAACACAAAGATATAATAATAACTACATTTATTATTGCCTCTAGGGCATATCTCCAACAGTCTCCCACTTGCACTAGAGTCATCTAATCTAGATTACATGGTAATATACCGAACACCCATGGCGGTTTGGTGTTGGTCATGTTTTGCCCTCGGGAGAGGTTTAGTCAACGGATCCGCCACATTCAGATCTGTGTGTACTTTGCAAATCTTTATATCCCCATCCTGGATATGTTCTCGAATAGCGTGAAAACGCAATGATATGCTTGACTTCTTGTGTGACCTTGGTTCTTGCGCATTGGCTATGGCGCCCATGTTATCACAAGAGATAGACATTGGGTCCAGCGCTTGGAACCACACCCACTCTGTAATGAACTCTTTCATCCATATCGCTTCTTGTGAAGCCTCCGGCAGCCATGTATTCCGATTCAGTTGAAGATCTCGCCACAACGCTTTGCTTTGCACTCCTCCGAATTCTTCTTTGCACCATTCAAAATAAATACGATCCGGATTGTGATTTAGAATCATCGGATCGGTGTTCCAACTAGCATCGGTGTAACCATTAACAACGAGAAATGTTCATCACCTCCATAAGAAAGAACCATATCCTTAGTTCTTCTTAACTACTTAAGGATGTTTTTGATCATGTCCAATGATCCACTCTGGATCACTTTGATATCTGCTAGTTAAACTAACGATATGCAATGTCGGGTCTAGTACATAGCATGGCATACATTAGAGATCCTATGGTGAGGCATAGGAGTCTTACTCATCCTTTCTCTATCTTCTGCCGATGTCGGACTTTGAGTTTTACTCAAGGTCGTATTGAGCAACATGGGCAAGAACCCTTTGCTTTCTTCCATTCCAAATCTCTTTAGAACTTTGTCCAAATATGTACTCTGTGACAATGATATTTGGCGTTTGATCTATCTCTATAAATCTTTATGCCTAATATGTAAGCTGCTTCGCCAAGATCCTTCATTGAAAAACTATTATTCAAATATTCCTTGACACTATTAAGAAGGTCTACATCATTCCCAATCAACAATATGTCATCCACATACAGATTAAGAATGCTCTGAGCTCCCACTCACTTTCTTGTAAATACAAGCTTCTCCATAAGTTTATATAAAACCAAAACTTTTGATTACCTTATCAAAACGTTGATTCCAACGGGATGCTTGCTTCAATCCATAGATGGACCGTTGAAGTTTGCATACCTTGTTAGCATCTATAGGATCGACAAAACCTTTGGGTTGCATCATATACAACTCTTCATCAATGTCTCCATTGAGGAATGCTGTTTGACATCCATCGCCATATCTCATAATCATAATATGCGATTGCTAACATAATCCTCACAGACTTTAGCTTCGCTTGGTGAGAAAGTCTCATCGTAGTCAACTCCTTGAATTTGTCGAAACCCTTTTGCGACAAGTCGAGCTTTATAGACGATAACATTACCATCAAGATCTGCTTTCTTCTTGAAAATCCATTTGTTCTCGACGACCTTCCGCCATCCCAGAAGTCCACCAAAGTCCATACTTGGTTTTCGTACATGGATCCAATCTCGGATTTCATGGCTTCTTGCCATTTATTGGAATGGGCTCATCATCGCTTCCTCATATGTCTCGGGGTCATCGGTGTTGTCCACCACCATGACATTCATAACGGAATCATACCAATGCAGGTGGTACGAGTTCTCGTTGACCTCCGAGGCTCTGTAGCAACTTCTTCAAGAAGTTTCATGATCATCATCATTAGCTTCCTCCTTATTGGTGTAGGCACCACAGAACTTCTTCCGGTCTTTGCGCTACTCGCAATTTCGAGAGAAGGTTCAACAACCTCGTCGAGTTCTACTTTCCTTCAGTCACTTCTTTCGAGAGAAATTCCTTCTCTAGAAAGGATCCATTCTTAACAACGAATGTTTTGCCTTCGGATCTATGATAGAAGGTATACCCAATAGTTTCCTTCGGGTATCCTATGAAGACGCATTTTTCCGCTTTGGGTTCAAGCTTGTCCTGTAACTTCTTTACATAGGCTTCAGATCCCCAAACTTTAAGGAACGACAATTTAGGTTTCTTCCCAAACCATAATTCATACGGTGTCGTTTCAGCGATTTAGACGGTGCCCTATTTAAAGTGAATGCGTCTGTTTCTAATGCATAACCCCAAAATGATAGCGGTAAATCGTAAGTGACATCATAGAACGAACCATATCTAAGAGAGTTCGATTGACGTTCGGACACACCATTACTGTTGTGGTGTTCGGCGGTGTCAATTGTGAAAGTATTCCACTTCTTTAAATGCTCGCCAAACTCAGAAACTTAACAGATATTCACCTCCACGATCGAGCGTAGAAATTTAATCTTCTTGTTACGTTGGTTCTCTACCTCACTTTGAAACTCCTTAAACTTCTCGAAAGTTTCGGACTTATGTTTCATGAAATAGATATATCCATATCTACTCAAGTCATCCGTGAAGGTAAGAACATAACGATAACCACATGACGCTACACTCATTGGACCACACACATCGGTATGTATGATTTCCAATAAGTCCGTAGCTCGCTCCATCATACCGTAAAATGGAGTCTTAGTCATTTTTCCCATCGGACATGCTTCGCATCTTTCAAGTGATTCAAAATCAAGTGATTCAAGAAGTCCATCGAATGGAGTTTCTTCATACGTTTCACTCGATGTGACCAAGACGACGATTGCCACATATAGGTCGAATTATCGCTGATTTCAAAGCGTTTAGCCTCAATGTTGTTGATATGTGTATTTCCACTATCGAGATTCAATAAGAATAGACCATCTATCAAAGGTGCATGTGCATAAAACATATTACTCATA
Source organism: Avena longiglumis (assembly GCA_030063025.1). Lineage (NCBI taxonomy): Eukaryota > Viridiplantae > Streptophyta > Magnoliopsida > Poales > Poaceae > Avena > Avena longiglumis. Next base: position 310,411,048 of record CP125977.1, read on the forward strand.
TAAATAGAACAACCATTATTCTCGATTTAAACAAGTAACCGTCTATAATAAACAAGATCCCGATATAATGTTCATGCTCAACGCAGCACCAAATAACAATTATTTAAGTATAAAACTAATCCCGATGGTAGATGAAGGGTAGCGTCTTGACGCGATCACATCAACCTTTGATCCGCTTCCCACGCGCATCGTCACCTCGTTCTTCGCTAGCTTCCGCTTATTCTGCACTGCTTTGAGTTACAAATATGAGCAACCGAACCAAGATTCAAATACCGAGCACTACTACGAGTACTAGTGAGATACACATCAATAACATGTATATCGGATATACCTTTCTTCTTGATGTTGCGTTCTTGGATCCGCCAAGTACTTTGGGCAATTCCTTCCATTGACCTTCTCCCTTGCAAGAAAAGCACTCGGTTTGTGCTTAGGTCCAGCCTTGGTCTTCTTCGTTGGTGTGGTAGCTTTCTTACCACCCTTCTTGAAGTGTCCCTTTTGCTTAGACTTGCCTTTCTTGAATTTGGTGGTCTTATTGACCAACAACACTTGGTGCTCTTTCTTGATCTCCACTTCTGCAGATTTCAACATGGCAAAGAGTTCGCAACTGCTTGTTCATGTTCTGCATGTTGTAGTTCATCACAAAGTTCTTGTAACTTGGTGGTAGTGATTGAAGGACACGGTAAATCCCCAAAGCATTAGGAATCACTATACCCAAGCTTTGAAGTTTGTTTGCGTGCCCAGACATCTTAAGCACATGCTCACTGACGGAGCTGCCCTCTTCCATCTTGCAGTTAAAGAACTTTTGAAGCCTCATAGATTTCAATTGCGCATGAGTCTCAAAATCAATTTGAGATCCTCGACAATATCATATGGGTCGACTCTTCAAACATTTTCTGAAGCTCCGATTCTAAACCATATAAGATAGCACACTGAACTATGGAGTACTGATTCTTCCGAGCGAGGTAAACATTCTTTACTTCATCAGAAGCATCACCGCAGTGGGTCACCAATGCATCCAAAGACATAGGTCAAATTACCAGCTGTGAGGACAATCCTCAAATTGCGGAACCAATCCGCGAAGTTGCTTCCATTGTTTTTCAACTTTTCTTTCTCTAGGAACGCATTAAAATTGATGGTAGGGGCTGCCATTGATCTACAACATATTTGCAATAGTTTAGACTAATTTTATGACAAATTGAGTTCAAATTAATTAATGAAATTAAACTAGGTGAACTCCCACTCAAAACAACATCCCTCATATTGTTTTAGTGATCACACGAACCAAATCCACTACATCAACACCGATCATCACGAGAGTTGATATAGTTTCAATGGCGAACAATCATCATGTTCATCATATCTACTATACGATTCATGCTTTTACCTTTCGGTAATCCGTGTTCCGAGACCATGTCTGTACATGCTAGGCTCGTCAAGATCAAACCTTAGTTTCTGCATGAGCAAATCTGGCTTGCTCACGTTGTATACACTTGCAGAATCTATCACACCCGATCATCACGTGGTGCTTGAACAACAAGCTTTAGCAACGGTGCTAACTAAGGGTGAACACTTTATGATTTGAAATTGATGTGCATGAGGATCATCTTATAATGCTACCGCCGTCTACTAAGCAATACAAGATGCATAAAGGATTAACATCACATGCAATTCAATATATATGTGATATGATATGGCCTTTCTTCTTCGTGCCTCCGATCTCCATCTTCAAGCACGAACATGATCTCCATCATCACCGGCATTGCATCAAGGTCAATGACGCTTCTCCATGGTTGTCGTCCGGCTTCAACTATTACAACTACTTTGAATAGACACGCGGGTCTTAACATAAATTAAAGACAACCATATGGCTCACGCGGTTGTCGACTTACAATAAGGAACATTGCATACATCGAATATAATCACAATCATGGCCATATCACATCATGCACACCCGCAAAACAAAGTTAGACGCTTCTACTTTCTTTGCATATTTTACGTGGTTTGGGGCTTTCAATAAGTGTCGTTCTAACTTACGAACAAGAACCACAACATTGATACTAGCATTGTTGATCACCCGTTGTAAATTGGATCTTAACTATGCTAGGAGAAACATGCACCCCATAAAGCCACTTATGCAATACAAGTTACATGTCAAGCGTGGAGCAAGTCTCATGAACGATGTCATGTAAGGTTAGCCCGGCCGCTTCATCCTAACATACCGCAAGATGCAAAGTACACAAAAGCAATCTACAATAAAAGCATCAACGCCCAATGACCATTGTGTTACTCGTCTGCAGATCTACATATAGACACGGCTCGATACCCTTCGAGGGGTTCGTAGCATGGAAAACAAAAATTTTCTATCGCATACAAACAAACAAGCCAAGATCTATCTACTAGATTGTAGCAACGAGTCGATGGTATAACTTACCTCGAAGATTCCAAAGCGTTTAACGAGATCGGATTCTCGTGGGTGATGTAGTCGTACTCTTCCCGATCTCAAGATCGTGTAGACGATCCTTCGGTACCACGTTCCTAAGCGCTCCTGATCGGTCACACGTTCGGTACTCGGCAAGACCTTCCTCTCCCTTGTTCCAAAGAAAAGGAGGTTGTAGCACTCTCCTCGCGATTCCGGCGACAAGGCGTGGTATCGGAGTAGAGGGAGATCCGCGAGGCTTCGCCTTAAGCCGGTGCGGTATGGTGGAGCTTATGAGAGAGGCTATTAGTGGTCTAGTAATTAGACACACCAATTAGAAGGCTCTAAACCAATTAGAAGGCTCTAAACCAAGCTAAAGCAATTAGAAGCTCTAAACCAAAAGCGGCTCTAACCGGAGATCTAGAGTAGAAAGTTATGTGTCTATGGGAGGAGCCCTGCCTCCTTTTATGGGAGGGGGTCCTTGGCGCCAGGGAGGAGGAGTCCCTCCCAACTCGGCCTAGGGCTGGCGCCGGAGGAGTCCTCCTCCTCCAAAGTTGGTTCCAACTCCTCTTGCTTGTTTCCCACAGTTTCTTGTTTTGGTTTGACTTTCAAACTGGACATTTGACTTTTCTTTTAGGATTCAATTTAATCCTTTATTTGGGACAGCAATAACACTTAGTACATGATGCAATCATTCAATGAGCAATGACACATTCATGTACCCTTCCCCGGAGTCTTGGGACAATCCGAACCTTCTAGAACATTCGATGAAAACAGGAATCATTCCCGAACTCCAAACGGGACTTTCCTTATATGAATCTTATTCTCGGACCATTCCGGATCACCTCGTGATATCCGGATCCCATCCGAGACTCCGAACAACATTCGGTCTCTTTCTCATAATACCATAACTACTCAAACAACGTCAATCCTTAAGTGTGTCTCCCTACGGTTCGTGAATTATGCGGACATGATCGAGACACTTCTCGAACAATAACCAATAGAGGAATCTGGAAATTCATATGGCTCCACATATTTCTCGATTACTTTGCGATCGAATGAACCACTTACATACGATACCAATTTCCCTTTGTCTCACGATATGTTACTTACCCGAGGTTATGATCGTGGTATCTCGCATACCTAGTTCAACCTCGTTCGATAAGTACTCTTTTCTCGTTCCGTGATATGTGATCCCTTGTGACCAAGTCACATGCTTGCAAACCAATTGGATGACATTCCACCGAGAGGGCCCAGTATATCTATCCGTCATGTGGATGGACAAATCCCACTCTTGATCCATGTGTTTCAACCAATACTTTCCGAACACTTAATGCCACCTTTATAGCCACCCGATTACGGTGTGGTGTTTGATGTCATCAAAGCATCCATCCGGTAAAGGTGATATGCATGATCTCATGGTCGAAGGAATTAGGTTACTATGTATCAGAAAGCATATAGCAATTGAACTAATGAAATGACTTGATCTTTATGCTACGCTTATCTATAGGAGTATGTCCACCATATCATTCTCCTAACGATATGATCTTGTTGTTGATAACATCTCAATGTTCATGATATGGAAACCACAATCATTAATCAACCAACAAGCTAGGGAAGTATAGAGGCTATACTAGGGACTTCAAATTAAGTTTACAAATCACACAAGTATTAATGGTTTCCTTGTTAATACTATTATAGCATGAATGTAAACATTTATCATAAACACAAAGATATAATAATAACTACATTTATTATTGCCTCTAGGGCATATCTCCAACAAACCGGTCCAACATAATCCCTAGGATCGGTGTTGGGCGAAGCTCGATCTCCACGCCAACAACGGGGGATGAGGTGCTTGGTGAGATCTTGACGACTTGGGGGCGAGACACCGAGAACCCAAGGCCTTGTACAACTTGAACGCACTTAAGCAAGATCCAAGAGGTGGGTGGATAATCCGGTGCTCCTTGGTAGGAGCATGAGACCAATAGATATAAGTCCTCAAAGGGTTTCCTTAATATCTATTATTATCCAAGTCTAGGGTTTACAATGGATGGTGGGGGCTATATATAGTCCAGCCACAAAACAGGGTAGTTTGGGGATAAATAGCGAAATATGGAGAGGGTTACAAGGCGGGCGAAATATCACGTAAAGTCTCTGTCTCTGGCGGTAGTACTGGCGGACCGGTAGTACTGGCCATCATGCGGTAATCTGGTAGCCGGTAATCTGGGATCGAAGGTAGTGCTTGGTGACGAAGAGCGTTGGGTAGCTCGGGACCTTCCATCGTTGGCGGTAGCGTTTGGTAATCTGTACCGCGGTAGTCGCTGTGTCCGTAGTAATACTGCATGACGAGAGCATTTGGTCTCTTCTTGGTGCTCCTCCGTCTGCGGGTTCTTCTCTTCGTACCTGATGATGCACAAGGTATGGGTATGAAGTAGCAAGCCATCCAAGGGTGTATTGAAGTCACACATGGAGAGGAGCGAGTTCACCTTAGCTTGAAGGAGTTTGGCTCGGGCTCGAGTCATGGGTCCACTTGGGGAGCTTGTAGGGGTAGATGTAGGCAGGGTCGTGGGGCCAGTGCATCAGCTCCCCCCCTTGGGAAAGAGTCGTCCTCGACTCTTCAACCGGCTCGACTTCCTCTTCTCCATGGTAGGGTGAGAGGTCCTTGACATTGAATGTCGAGCTCACAAGATACTTGGAAGTTGGGATATCGATGACATAAGCGTTGTTGTTGATTCGCTTGAGCACTTTGAATGGTCCATCTCCTCTAGGCTTTAGCTTGGAGTCGCGTTCCTTGGGGAAGCGGTCTTTACTTAAGTGTATCCACACAAGGTCGCCCTCTTGGAAGATTATCTCTTTCTTATTCTTGTTTAGCCTTGATGCTTGGCGAAGGACTTGTTGCTCGATAGTAGCTCGTGTGTCATCATGGAGTTTCTTCATTGTGTGGGCGCGCTTGGCAACGTCCATATTGGCACGTTCATGAAGTGGGAGTGGAAGGATATCAAGCGCGGTGAGAGGCTCGATGCCGTAGACGATCATGAACGGGCTCCTCATTGATGGAGGGGTTAACCTCTTGGGTGCCCGATCTTCACGGATCTCGTGGTCAAATCGATGGGAAAGCGAGGGGAAAGGGAGAAGGTAGCGGAAGCGAACACACACCTCGCGAAGAACACGATGAACACACGCAAAAACTCACACGATACAAGGCCGATTGCTCCCGAACGGTGGCCACCGGTCCGATAGAATCCTCGCAAGGAAAGATCGGTCAACGTGCTCCCTCAAATCCACATCGGAGAGGGAAGAACACCTTGGGGAGGGTCTTGACAACTTGGAGACGAGACGTCGAACTCCAAGGCCTTGTTCAACGATGGATGCGTGATGCAAAGTCCAATCGAGGTTGGTGACGATAGTCGGTCCCCTTGGTAAAGGGGATGAGGCAAAACTAGAGATTCCACAATGGGGGTTTTCTTTAGTCTATCATCTATGCCTAAGGGATACATGAGGGGTGGGGGCTCTATTTATAGGCCAGCCACTAAACAAGGGTAGTTTGGGAATAAACTAGGCGAATAGGTAAGTAAGGGGAATACATGGGCTGTGGCCCAACAGTGTATGAGCACACATGACCGGTAGTACTGGGTCCCAGATAGTCTGGGTCGTCCACGATAGTACCGCTCAGGAGCGGTAGTACCGCTTATGTCTTGGAGCATCCGTTGGAGCCGTCGATGGCGGTAGGAGGGCGGTATCTGACCGGTAGTACCGATTACGACAACCGTAGTACCGCTTGGACTATCGACTGTCTTCTTCCGTCTCCTCTTCCAAGCCTCCGCCTTGTCGGGCTTGATGTTCCGGCTTCCTCCTTGCCTCCGTCTTGGTCGGTGTGAACCTATCATGCATATGTGACGGAGTATGAAGTAGCATACCATTCAATAGGGCGGAAGGGGCTCGCATAGAGGAACGGATTCACCTTTGGAGTCCATGACGACTTGGCGTAAGTTGGGGACCTTGATGTAGTAACGACTGTAGGTCGGCCGCATCATCTCCTCCTTCAAAAGAGTCGCCTCGACTCTCCATGTTCATCACAGTAGAAGAGGTCGAAGGACATCCTTGATCCTGGGTTCACCATATAGTCGTCCTCGGGAAGATTGACTTGACAACACTTCAATGTTTCTTCACCTTCCATGAAGCCTACAAAGCTCATGACAAAAGCGAAGCAACACTCAAAGCGTAGCCAATTCATGAAGATTATAGCATGAGTCCTCAAGTAGAAGGAAGTCACCTTAGCTTGTAGATATAGCTCAAAGAAGTGTAGCCATAGGTAACTCTCTTGGTTCTTCTTGTCAACATATAGTCCATAGAGGTTGGCGTGTATGCATTTGTACCTTCATACAACAAAGACCAAGCAACATATGTTTGTGTGTGATAGAGGAGCATGTCATTTGTGGCATGTCCATTCTTGTTCACAACACGATTAGCACAACTCAAGTATAGCAAACGGATGCATATGCATGGTCAATGTGCATGGAAAATGTTTGAACATCATCCAAATGTGGAAACTCAAAACTCCATATAACATAGAATTGGGGCATTCAAAGCATTGGATCCAAATTTCAAACAACATCTTTGATGCAAGAATAGGAGAATTTGGCAAAAACACACAAGGAAGAATGTCCAAAGAAACATCATTATGTGTGCAAACCAACCATTGGAAAGAGAAATTGTTCAACATGTTGGATGTCACACACAAATCATCAAAATCAAATTTCATGGGAATATGAGTATCCCAAGCGGAAGCCAAAGTAACGTGTTTGCAAACAAACGAAATGAAAGAGCAAGTGGTCCTTATTTTTGTTGCAACAACAAGACGAGATTCTTGGAAGTTTTCATGACAATACATGCTCTTCATGGAATTGCGGTTGCACACAAAACATCGGAAAGAGAAAATGTTCAACATTTTTGTTGCAACACACAAAACATCATTATCCAAAAGCAAAGAAACATGAATGTCACAAGGTGAGATAATACCATCAACATGCTTGCAATCAAACCATAGGAAAGAGCAATTTGCCAACATGAAAGATGCAAAGCATGCAAAAGGTATCAGCGATGGGCTCGCTCTTGAACTCACTTGTGGGATGCTCTCAAGAGCTCTTTTGTCAACTCGTGCTCACCGAGGTTGACATGATAATCTGATACCTACACACATCATACACAAAAGGGAGAATGTGTGTGCATGGTAGAGATACACATCATCCATCATGACGTATCTCTTCTTGTGCACATCACCATTAATGTCAATCAAGTATGAAAGTGATGCATGGTGAGTATGCAAGTGGGGAACATGCTTATCATGGCAAGCATCAAAATCTCCAAAAATTGAGAAAGCTATGGGGGCCATCTCATTATAACGCATGTGGTCAACATTGTTGCAAGCATTCATCTTATTGCAAGCAACGGGAAAAATTGAATGACTAGCATGACAAAGCATGTCCATAGCAATTGGAGGATACACACAAGATGCATAGCATGGCATGTTTATGGCAATGATATCAATCAAACAATTCCACATGATCAATATTATGCAAAGGCAAATCATCACATGGGAAAGTGGATGAAGCATATGTAATGTCACAAGTATCATCCATAGCATGCATATCCTCACAATTCATCATGTCCACTAGTGGAATCATGGCATCGTCAACACCCTTATTGGTACCTTGGTCATACCTCTCATATGAAGTGGGTGTTGTGGAAGTAGTGGCCTCCTTGTGGATGACTTCATCTTCTTGATGTATCCATGGCGTAGCATCTACCATGTACATCTTCTCCATTTGACGCATCATTGCTTCATAGCATCGGGCGTCTTCCTCCATGGAACCTAGCACAACACAAGAGAACACACTAGAGGTAGAGGGTAAGTTGTTAGAAATTGAAATGGTCTCACTTGACCTATCAACTACCACTCTCAACTCACTAGGAGTATCACTCATGCCCTCCAAGTGGAAGCACTCAATCTCACATAAGGTGGAGTCACTCGTCTCACTCTTGTTCTCACTCAAGTGGGCTAAGTGGCTCTCATACTCACATGGGATTGGTACCACATCATCACTCAAGCATATGGGGGTAGGCTCGGTTTCCTCAACTCCATGCGCCTCCTTTGGTGAAGGGAAAATCCCATGCTCACCATTCTTGACCTTGTCGCCTCCAAGGTTGGATGCCATAAGATGGGCATCATTGCTCTCCTCCATGGTCGAAGGAAAATCCCATGCTCGACCGTCTCGTGGCCATCGCGTAGTAGTGGTGGAGGTAGGCTCATGCTATCCAACTTGGCAAAGTAGAGGTCTACATTTTCCTCGTTGGCGAGGTTGTGGAAGTCAAGCGTAGGTATTGAAGCTTGATGGCGTGGAGGAAGGCTTGCTCTTGGTGCCATTGCGGTGGTGGCACGAGTAGTTGAAGGTGCCCTATGATGGTGTCGACGGAGGTTGGCGTGCCTTCTTGGATGGTTGATGTAGTTGGCGCCTTGGTCGTCCACATGACACTCGCGACGATGATCATTTGCCTTGGCACTCTTCTTGTGCTTGTGGTGCCTTCTTGAGCTTGCTTGAGCATTATGGTTGGTGCTCATCTTGAATTCTTCGTCTTTATGGCGAAGATGCCTTTGACGATGTCTTGTATCCTCTTTATGGTGGCGATGCTCATGAGAGGATGTTTGTCGATGAAGAGTCTTGTTTCTTGGCGCCTCTTGATGCATATGATGTTTGGACGCCACTCTTGTTTCGATAGGAGTTGGAGCTTGGCGCCTTGGCGGTGATGAAGCTTGGCGCCTTGGAGATGGTAGAGCTTGACGCCATCTAGGTGGTGGCACATGTCGCCTTGGAGGTGGATCATCGAAGTAGGTGGTGCCCTTTGGTGTGGCACGCTTGGCCTTGAAGGTCATGGAATCTTGACGATGCGCCTCCTCTTGCTTGGCGTAGTAGGCCTCCATCTCCACACGGTGGAGGAATTCTTCATGGCTCATGGAGGAGCCATCAAAGTCGATGAAGTTCTCCGTGTCCTCCGTGCTTGGCGAGGCGTCATCGATGTCGCACTCGAAGTCGTCCATGCTTGGGGAGTAGTTGTTGGTGTAGTACTCCATATCACCCAAGCATGTGGAGCCATTGTCGGTGTAGTGCTCCATAGGCTCCATGCATGAGGAGCCATTGTCGACGTAGAGCTCCATGTCTTCCATGCATGTGGAGTCGTCGTAGGTGTAGTGCTCCGGGTCCTCAAAGCATGCGGAGCCATTGTCGGTGTTGTGCTCCGTCATGTCCTCTATACTTGTGTCGTAGTCATGGTGGCTCATCATGGATTCTTCATAGATATCATCCTCGGTTCCGGAGTCCCTAGACATGATGCACAAGACCAAGTGGTGTATATGGAAGTGGTAGTGGGAGTTAGGGATACAACGTCAAACCTTACTTTACCTTGGAAGATCGTATCGTGCAAGTGGCCACACTTGAGAGCAATAAACCAAGCAAAGTGAAGTTCACGCGGAACACCAAAACCAACTACCAACAAAAAAACACACACACACAAGGCCTATGGTGGATAGGTATGGAAAATGGCATGTCAAGAACCAATCCGAAATCAAGATGTTGTAATGGCAAGTAAAGAACCACAATGATCACCAAGCAAACAAGTCAATCTACAAGATAGGAAATATGTACAAGGAAACACACACGGTGGGATAAATGGGACTTGTGCGACGGAGAAAGTGAGCTAAGAACCAAATGATTACCTAGCGAAGACTATAAGCTCATGTCACACAAGTACAAGGAGAGACGCTAGTTAGATTGCACAAAATTGGTGGGCTACAAGATATGCACAATAAGTACCACCTATATGATGTTCATCGAGCTTGCGCTTCCTATTCTATATGGCACATATGTATCTCTTTCTTTTTATTTTTATTTTTCTTTTTCTATATTTTTTTTTCTTCTTTTCTCTCTTTTCTTTTTCTTTTTCACTTGCCTCTTCCTTGTGCTAACAACAATACAAGATAACTATATGAGATAACGCTCACAATATTTGCTCGGAATTCTACAAGGTATCAAATGTGCATAGCCCAAGCAATCATAAGAGGAACTAGTCTCAATAGGTGTTTGTTGCTCGCAAATATAGTGGGGTTCACAAAGGAATGCAAGTGGGGAGAAGTCGCGCAATGTTTATACCTTTCATCGGATCTTCTTCACCTTTATTGTTGGATTCCGCCTTGCTCACGGAATTTGGATGGAGTAGATAGCATGAACCACGTGGATGATGATGTAGGGCTCCTTCTCCTCTTCGAAACGAGCTAAAGAACACCAAAATCCGAGTTCGTATGCAAAAGTTATGCCCAAAACGGTGAGAGGTGAAATCAAACTTGCTGTTTTGATCGTAATGGGCGGTAGTACGATTTTTGAGCCCAGTAGTACCGTTAAGTGCGGTAGTACCGGTTTTGGACCCGGTACCGCTTGGACCTGGGGCCAGATTTGACGCGTTTTGCGATTTTGGGGTGATTTGGGCGGAAAATCTTCAAGAAAACACCAAATCGAAGGGAAATCAAGGAATTAGGCCATGGGAGCAAAGGAAGGTAGATCAACAAGTTTAGCAAGCAATCCACGGATCAAAACCTACCAAAGCACTCAAATCACGGATCGATCCAAAACACGAATTGGGGCTATTTTGGTGAAATTTTCAATTTATGGGAAAAGACCAAATCGATGAGAAATCCGTGGCAACCAAAAGCTGCTGATACCAGATGATGGAGGGGTTAACCTCTTGGGTGCCCGATCTTCACGGATCTCGTGGTCAAATCGATGGGAAAGCGAGGGGAAAGGGAGAAGGTAGCGGAAGCGAACACACACCTCGCGAAGAACACGATGAACACACGCAAAACTCACACGATACAAGGCCGATTGCTCCCGAACGGTGGCCACCGGTCCGATAGAATCCTCGCAAGGAAAGATCGATCAACGTGCTCCCTCAAATCCACATCGGAGAGGGAAGAACACCTTGGGGAGGGTCTTGACAACTTGGACGAGACGTCGAACTCCAAGGCCTTGTTCAACGATGGATGCGTGATGCAAAGTCCAATCGAGGTTGGTGACGATAGTCGGTCCCCTTGGTAAAGGGGATGAGGCAAAACTAGAGATTCCACAATGGGGGTTTTCTTTAGGCTATCATCTATGCCTAAGGGATACATGAGGGTGGGGGCTCTATTTATAGGCCAACCACTAAACAAGGGTAGTTTGGGAATAAACTAGGCGAATAGGTAAGTAAGGGAATACATGGGGTGTGGCCAAAGTGAGGCAGCACACATGACCGTAGTACCGGTCCAAGAATCAGTAGTACCGGTCGTCACGATAGTACCGCTCAGGAGCGGTAGTACCGCTTATGTCTTGGAGCATCCGTTGGAGCCGTCGATGGCGGTAGGAGGCGGTAGTACTGGCCGGTAATGCATTCGACAACCGTAGTACCGCTTGGACTGGAAGCTATCGACTGTCTTCTTCCGTCTCCTCTTCCAAGCCTCCGCCTTGTCGGGCTTGATGTTCCGGCCTCCCTTGCCTCCGTCTTGGTCGGTGTGAACCTATCATGCATATGTGACGGAGTATGAAGTAGCATACCATTCAATAGGGCGGAAGGGGCTCGCATAGAACGGATTCACCTTTGGAGTCCATGACGACTTGGCGTAAGTTGGGGACCTTGATGTAGTAACGACCGGGTAGGCTCAAGCATCATCTCCCTCCTTCAAAAAGAGTCGTCCTCGACTCTCCATGTTCATCACGAAGTAGAAGAGGTCGAAGGACATCCTTGATCCTGGGGTTCACCATATAGTCGTCCTCGGGAAGATTGACTTGACAACACTTCAATGTTTCTTCACCTTCCATGAAGCCTACAAAGCTCGCGACAAAAGCGAAGCAACACTCAAAGCGTAGCCAATTCATGAAGATTATAGCATGAGTCCTCAAGTAGAAGGAAGTCACCTTAGCTTGTAGATATAGCTCAAAGAAGTGTAGCCATAGGTAACTCTCTTGGTTCTTCTTGTCAACATATAGTCCATAGAGGTTGGCGTGTATGCATTGTACCTTCATACAACAAAGACCAAGCAACATATGTTTGTGTGTGATAGAGGAGCATGTCATTTGTGGCATGTCCATTCTTGTTCACAACACGATTAGCACAACTCAAGTATAGCAAACGGATGCATATGCATGGTCAATGTGCATGGAAAATGTTTGAACATCATCCAAATGTGGAAACTCAAAACTCCATATAACATAGAATTGGGGCATTCAAAGCATTGGATCCAAATTTCAAACAACATCTTTGATGCAAGAATAGGAGAATTTGGCAAAAACACACAAGGAAGAATGTCCAAAGAAACATCATTATGTGTGCAAACCAACCATTGGAAAGAGAAATTGTTCAACATGTTGGATGTCACACAAATCATCAAAATCAAATTTCATGGGAATATGAGTATCCCAAGCGGAAGCCAAAGTAACGTGTTTGCAAACAAACGAAATGAAAGAGCAAGTGGTCCTTATTTTTGTTGCAACAACAAGACGAGATTCTTGGAAGTTTTCATGACAATACATGCTCTTCATGGAATTGCGGTTGCACACAAAACATCGGAAAGAGAAAATGTTCAACATTTTTGTTGCAACACACAAAACATCATTATCCAAAAGCAAAGAAACATGAATGTCACAAGGTGAGATAATACCATCAACATGCTTGCAATCAAACCATAGGAAAGAGCAATTTGCCAACATGAAAGATGCAAAGCATGCAAAAGGTATCAGAGCTGGGTTCGATCTTGAACTCACTTGTGGGATGCTCTCAAGAGCTCTTTTTGTCAACTCGTGCTCAGCCGAGGTTGACATGATAATGCGAGTACCTACACACATCATACACAAAAGGGAGAATGTGTGTGCATGGTAGAGATACACATCATCCATCATGACGTATCTCTTCTTGTGCACATCACCATTAATGTCAATCAAGTATGAAAGTGATGCATGGTGAGTATGCAAGTGGGGAACATGCTTATCATGGCAAGCATCAAAATCTCCAAAAATTGAGAAAGCTATGGGGGCCATCTCATTATAACGCATGTGGTCAACATTGTTGCAAGCATTCATCTTATTGCAAGCAACGGGAAAAATTGAATGACTAGCATGACAAAGCATGTCCATAGCAATTGGAGGATACACACAAGATGCATAGCATGGCATGTTTATGGCAATGATATCGCAATCAAACAATTCCACATGATCAATATTATGCAAAGGCAAATCATCACATGGGAAAGTGGATGAAGCATATGTAATGTCACAAGTATCATCCATAGCATGCATATCCTCACAATTCATCATGTCCACTAGTGGGATCATGGCATCGTCAACACCCTTATTGGTACCTTGGTCATACCTCTCATATGAAGTGGGTGTTGTGGAAGTAGTGGCCTCCTTGTGGATGACTTCATCTTCTTGATGTATCCATGGCGTAGCATCTACCATGTACATCTTCTCCATTTGACGCATCATTGCTTCATAGCATCGGGCGTCTTCCTCCATGGAACCTAGCACAACACAAGAGAACACACTAGAGGTAGAGGGTAAGTTGTTAGAAATTGAAATGGTCTCACTTGACCTATCAACTACCACTCTCAACTCACTAGGAGTATCACTCATGCCCTCCAAGTGGAAGCACTCAATCTCACATAAGGTGGAGTCACTCGTCTCACTCTTGTTCTCACTCAAGTGGGCTAAGTGGCTCTCATACTCACATGGGATTGGTACCACATCATCACTCAAGCATATGGGGGTAGGCTCGGTTTCCTCAACTCCATGCGCCTCCTTTGGTGAAGGAAAATCCCATGCTCACCATTCTTGACCTTGTCGCCTCAAGGTTGGATGCCATAAGATGGGCATCATTGCTCTCCTCCATGGTCGAAGGGAAAATCCCATGCTCGACCGTCTCGTGGCCATCGCGTAGTAGTGGTGGAGGTAGGCTCATGCTATCCAACTTGGCAAAGTAGAGGTCTACATTTTCCTCGTTGGCGAGGTTGTGGAAGTCAAGCGTAGGTATTGAAGCTTGATGGCGTGGAGGAAGGCTTGCTCTTGGTGCCATTGCGGTGGTGGCACGAGTAGTTGAAGGTGCCCTATGATGGTGTCGACGGAGGTCATTGGCGTGCCTTGCCGATGGTTGATGTAGTTGGCGCACTTGGTCGTCCACATGACACTCGCGACGATGATCATTTGCCTTGGCACTCTTCTTGTGCTTGTGGTGCCTTCTTGAGCTTGCTTGAGCATTATGGTTGGTGCTCATCTTGAATTCTTCGTCTTTATGGCGAAGATGCCTTTGACGATGTCTTGTATCCTCTTTATGGTGGCGATGCTCATGAGAGGATGTTTGTCGATGAAGAGTCTTGTTTCTTGGCGCCTCTTGATGCATATGATGTTTGGACGCCACTCTTGTTTCGATAGGAGTTGGAGCTTGGCGCCTTGGCGGTGATGAAGCTTGGCGCCTTGGAGATGGTAGAGCTTGACGCCATCTAGGTGGTGGCACATGTCGCCTTGGAGGTGGATCATCGAAGTAGGTGGTGCCCTTTGGTGTGGCACGCTTGGCCTTGAAGGTCATGGAATCTTGACGATGCGCCTCCTCTTGCTTGGCGTAGTAGGCCTCCATCTCCACACGGTGGAGGAATTCTTCATGGCTCATGGAGGAGCCATCAAAGTCGATGAAGTTCTCCGTGTCCTCCGTGCTTGGCGAGGCGTCATCGATGTCGCACTCGAAGTCGTCCATGCTTGGGGAGTAGTTGTTGGTGTAGTACTCCATATCACCCAAGCATGTGGATCCATTGTCGGTGTAGTGCTCCATAGGCTCCATGCATGAGGAGCCATTGTCGACGTAGAGCTCCATGTCTTCCATGCATGTGGAGTCGTGGGTGTAGTGCTCCGGGTCCTCAAAGCATGCGGAGCCATTGTCGGTGTTGTGCTCCGTCATGTCCTCTATACTTGTGTCGTAGTCATGGTGGCTCATCATGGATTCTTCATAGATATCATCCTCGGTTCCGGAGTCCCTAGACATGATGCACAAGACCAAGTGGTGTATATGGAAGTGGTAGTGGGAGTTAGGGATACAACGTCAAACCTTACTTTACCTTGGAAGATCGTATCGTGCAAGTGGCCACACTTGAGAGCAATAAACCAAGCAAAGTGAAGTTCACGCGGAACACCAAAACCAACTACCAACAAAAAAACACACACACACAAGGCCTATGGTGGATAGGTATGGAAAATGGCATGTCAAGAACCAATCCGAAATCAAGATGTTGTAATGGCAAGTAAAGAACCACAATGATCACCAAGCAAACAAGTCAATCTACAAGATAGGAAATATGTACAAGGAAACACACACGGTGGGATAAATGGGACTTGTGCGACGGAGAAAGTGAGCTAAGAACCAAATGATTACCTAGCGAAGACTATAAGCTCATGTCACACAAGTACAAGGAGAGACGCTAGTTAGATTGCACAAAATTGGTGGGCTACAAGATATGCACAATAAGTACCACCTATATGATGTTCATCGAGCTTGCGCTTCCTATTCTATATGGCACATATGTATCTCTTTCTTTTTATTTTTATTTTTCTTTTTCTATATTTTTTTTTCTTCTTTTCTCTCTTTTCTTTTTCTTTTTCACTTGCCTCTTCCTTGTGCTAACAACAATACAAGATAACTATATGAGATAACGCTCACAATATTTGCTCGGAATTCTACAAGGTATCAAATGTGCATAGCCCAAGCAATCATAAGAGGAACTAGTCTCAATAGGTGTTTGTTGCTCGCAAATATAGTGGGGTTCACAAAGGAATGCAAGTGGGGAGAAGTCGCGCAATGTTTATACCTTTCATCGACGATCTTCACCCTTTATTGTTGGATTCCGCCTTGCTCACGGAATTTGGATGGAGTAGATAGCATGAACCACGTGGATGATGATGTAGGGCTCCTTCTCCTCTTCGAAACGAGCTAAAGAACACCAAAATCGAGTTCGTATGCAAAAGTTATGCCCAAAGCGGTGAGAGGTCAAATCTGAAACTTGCTGTTTTTGATCGGAATGGGCGGTAGTACGGATTTTTGAGCCCGGTAGTACCGGTTAAGTGCGGTAGTACCGGATTTTGGACCCGGTAGTACCGCTTGGACCTGGGACGCCCAGATTTGACGCGTTTTCGCGATTTTGGGGTGATTTGGGCGGAAAATCTTCAAGAAAAGCACCAAATCGAAGGGGGAAATCAAGGAATTAGGCCATGGGAACGCAAAGGAAGGTAGATCAACAAGTTTAGCAAGCAATCCACGGATCAAAACCTACCAAAACGCACTCAAATCACAGATCGATCCAAAACACGAATTGGGGCTATTTTTGGTGGAATTTTGAATTTATGGGAAAAGACCAAATCGATGAGAAATCGTGGCAACCAAAAGCTGCGATACCGGATGATGGAGGGTTAACCTCTTGGGTGCCCGATCTTCACGGATCTCGTGGTCAAATCGATGGGAAAGCGAGGGAAAGGGAGAAGGTAGCGCGAACACACACCTCGCGAAGAACACGATGAACACGCAAAAACTCACACGATACAAGGCCGATTGCTCCCGAGCGGTGGCCACGGTCCGATAGAATCCTCGCAAGGAAAGATCGGTCAACGTGCTCCCTCAAATCCACATCGGAGGGAAGAACACCTTGGGAGGGTCTTGACAACTTGGAGCGAGACGTCGAACTCCAAGGCCTTGTTCAACGATGGATGCGTGATGCAAAGTCCAATCGAGGTTGGTGACGATAGTCGGTCCCCTTGGTAAAGGGATGAGGCAAAACTAGAGATTCCACAATGGGGTTTTCTTTAGTCTATCATCTATGCCTAAGGGATACATGAGGGTGGGGCTCTATTTATAGGCCACCACTAAACAAGGGTAGTTTGGGAATAAACTAGGCGAATAGGTAAGTAAAGGGAATACATGGTGTGGCCCCAAGGTCTTAGTGAGCACACATGACGGTAGTACCGGTCCCAAGAATCTAGTACCGGTCGTCACACGGTAGTACCGCTCGGAGCGGTAGTACCGCTTGATCTTGGAGCATCCGTTGGAGCCGTCGATGTGGCGGTAGAAGGGGGCGGTAGTACCGCTGACCGGTAGTACCGGTTCCCACAACCGGTAGTACCGCTTGGACCTGGCAGCTATCGACCTGTCTTCTTCCGTCTCCTCTTCCAAGCCTCCGTCTTGTCGGGCTTGATGTTCCGGGCTTCCTCCCTTGCCTCCGTACTGGCCGGTATGAACCTATCATGCATATGTGACGGAGTATGAAGTAGCATACCATTCAATAGGGCGGGAAGGGGGCTCGCATAGAGGAACGGATTCACCTTTGGAGTCCATGACGACTTGGCGTAAGTTGGGGACCTTGATGTAGTAACGACCGTAGGTCGGGCTGCATCACTCATGGTGGTGGCGTGCTTGGCGCGGTTGTAGGCGAACTCGGCGTGTGGAATGCATTCCTCCCAGTCTTTAAGGTTCTTCTTGATCAACACCCGTAGGAGTGTGCCAAGACTTCGATTGACGACCTCGGTTTGTCCATCGGTTTGAGGATGCGAGGTGGACGAGAAGAGGAGCTTGATGCCGAGCTTGGCCATGAGTGTCTTCCAGAAGTAGCTCATGAATTTTACGTCGCGGTCGGAGACGATTGTCCTTGGCACACCGTGAAGCCGAATTATTTCCCTGAAAAACAAATTTGCTACATGTGAAGCATCATCGGTCTTATGGCACGGAATGAAATGTGCCATTTTGGAAAAACGATCCACTACTACAAAAATGGAATCATGACCATGCTTAGATCTAGGCAAGCCTAACACAAAGTCCATGCTAATGTCCGACCAAGGTGCATGAGGAATAGGCAATGTCATATAAAGACCAAAAGGGTTGGACTTAGACTTAGCTTGGATACATGTAGTGCATCGTTGGACGTGGCGCTCCACGTCGCGCTTCATCTTTGGCCAAAAGTAGTGAGTGGAGAGCATGTCGTATGTCTTGTCACGGCCAAAGTGGCCCATAAGGCCTCCACCATGGGACTCTTGAAGAAGCAAAATTTGGAGACGATTTGAATGCAAAGCTTGTTTTGTTTGAAAAGAAAACCCTTATGCAAATAGAAATCATCAATCCCTTTGTCTACGAACATTGTGCAAATATTGGTCCAAAGAAAGGTCGGACGTACAAAGATTTGATGTCATCAAGACCCAAGACATTGACTTGAGTCGTGTATGAATGCTTGGTTTTTTTCGAGACAAGGCGTCCGCTACCACATTTTCTTTGCCTTTCTTGTATTTGACAATGTAAGGAAAAGACTCCATAAACTCAACCCATTTTGCGTGTCTTTTACTCAAGTTGGCTTGGCCCTTAAGATACTTCAACGACTCATGGTCGGAATGGATGATAAATTCTTTGGGCCAAAGATAGTGTTGCCACACTTGAAGAACTCGAACCAAGGCAAAAAGTTCTTTGTCATAAATAGGATAATTGAGGCGTGCACCATCAAGTTTCTCACTATGGTAAGCAATAGGACGCCCATTTTGCATAAGGACGCCCCCAATGCCAATACCACTAGCGTCACATTCAATCTCAAATGTTTTTGTGAAATCCGGCAATGCAAGAAGTGGTGCTTCCGTGAGCCTCTTTTTGAGCTCATCAAAAGCCTTTTGTTGTGCTTTTCCCCAAACGAACGTGACATTTTTCTTGGTCAATTCGTTGAGGGGGCAACCCATGAAAACTACGAAGTTCACTAACATTTGTTGGGATGGGCCAATCTCGTATGTCCTTGACTTTTGAGACATCCACTTCTATGCCATTAGAAGACACAACAAAACCAAGGAAAATCAGCTTGTCTTTTGCAAAAGTGCACTTTGGGAGATTAGCGTAAAGCTTTTCATGACGAAGGATTTGAAGGACCTCCTTAACATGAGTAACATGCTCCTCTAGTGACTTTCTATAGACAAGGATGTCATCAAAGTAAACAACTACACTCTTTCCAATGAGAGATCGCAAAATATGGTTCATGAGGCGCATGAAGGTAGATGGGGCATTGGATAAGCCAAAGGGCATAACCAACCATTCATAGAGACCAAGCTTGGTCTTGAAGGCAGTTTTCCACTCATCACCTTGACCATGCGAATTTGATGGTAACCACTACGAAGATCAATTTTGGAAAATATAGTGGCTCCACATAACTCATCAAGCATGTCATCAAGACGCGGTATAGGATGTCGATAACGCACGGTGATAGCATTGATTGGACGGCAGTCCATGCATAACCGCAATGTATCATCCGTTTTTGGGACTAGGATCACGGGGACCGCGCTTGGGCTAGTCCTTACTTGGATCAAACCTTTGGAGACGAGTTGGTTGATTTGACGCTCGATCTCCTTCGTCTCTTCCGGGTTCGTGCGATACGCGGTGCGGTTTGGGAGTGGTGCGCCGGGTATGAGGTCGATGCGGTGTTCTATTCCACGAAGGAGGAACATTTGTCAAGTCACGAGGAAGCTCTTCGGGAAAAACATCTTGGAATTCCTGCAAAACAGCCATCAAAGAAGGAGGAACATTTGTCAAGTCGTTAGTTCCTTGCGCTAGTCCCTTGCATACAAGGACATAGTGCAAGATGGATGGGTTGTTCCGCACTTCTCTCATCTCACTTTTGGTTGCAAGAAGAACACTCTTAGTTTTTCCACTCGAGTTTGGCTTGTAGCTCTCACTCACTATGGTGTGGTTCTCTCGCTCACCACTCTTCTCACAAGGTGTTGTTCCGTATTGCGCCCTCGCTAAAGCCTTTGCATTGTCCGCAATTATTTGGCTAGGAGTCATTGGTTGCAACACACAAGTTTTATCAAGCCATTTGAAGGTGTAAGTGTTTGAGTGACCATTATGCAAAGCACGCTTGTCATATTGCCACGGCCTTTCGAGCAACATATGGCAAACCGTCATTGGGACCACGTCACACTCGACCGTGTCCTTGTAGTGCCCAATTGAGAACGTCACCGAGACGGTGTGCTTGATCTTGACGGATCCTTGGTCACTTAGCCATTGGATATGGTAGGGGTGTTTATGCGGAAGAGGGTGAGGTTGAGTTTCTCACACAATTCCGTACTTGCAAGGTTGTGGCAACTCCCTCCATCGATGACAACTTTGATGGACTTCCCATTGATCTTGCACGAGTTTGGAAGATGTTCGGCGTTGGTCTTCATTTTCATTGGCTTGGGTAGTCAAGACCCTGGTGACCACAAGCGATGGACTTGCGTCATGCTCACACACAAGAAGTTCTTGGTCCTCTTCCAAATGTTGCCTTGCCATGGCTTCCTTGACCCTTGCATCAAACTCTTCTTCACTCAAGTATTCTTCATCGCCGTTGTCATGGATGAACAAAACTTTCTTGTTTCCACATGCATTCGACTTGTGCCCTTTGCCTCCACACTTGTAGCATTCACCGGTGAAAGGTTGATCATCCCTTGTGTGTTTGCCACTTGGGGGCTGTTTTCCTTGGCGAGTTGGCTTGAAGGAAGCTTGGTTGTACTTGAGGAGCTTCCACTTGGAGTTGTTGGAGTAGTGGTTGGCGCTTGCTTGAAGGTGAAATCGTCTTTGGTTTGTTGTACTTGATGTCCTCTTGCACTTGGCGCTCGGCCTTGGATGCGATGTGCACAAGCTCAACCATGTTGTTGTACTTTTGGAACTCGGTGATACGCTTGATGGGATGGTTCAAGCCATTGAGGAAGCGTGCCATGGTTTGTTCATCTCGCTCTTCGATGTTGGCACGGATCATGTTGAGCTCCATTTGTTTGAAGTACTCTTCCACGGTCTTTGTCCCTTGACTAAGCGTTTGAAGCTTGTTGAAGAGGTCACGCGTGTAGTGCGAAGGAACAAAGCGGGATCTCATATGAGCCTTCATGTCTTGCCAAGTTGCAATTGGAGGCTCTTCTTTCGCTTCGCGAGCGAGTTGGACTTGTTCCCACCAAAGGTTGGCATACTCATCAAACTCGAGGGATGCCATGGCCATCATCTTCTCATTGCTATAGTTGTGCATGTGGAAGATCTTGTCGACCTTGAGTTCCCAAGAAAGATATTCCTCGGGCTCATTGGAACCGGTGGACTTTGGCATGGTGAACTTGAGCTTGCCGAAAGTTTCTTCTCCATTGCTTGGTTCGGTTGTCGGTTGCCATGATTTGGGCGGTCCTCATCATCATCATCCGAGCTCTCATGTCTTGCTTGGTGATTGTTGCGTTGCTCTTGCGGTTGTTGAGGTGCCATGTTTGGTGGTGGAACTTGTTGTTGACGACGAGCTTGGGGAGCTTGCTCGTTTTGTTGTCGCGGTTGAGGACGAGGAGGAGGTTGATGGTCCTCACGACGAGCTTGGGGAGCTTGCTCTTGTTCTTGTCGTGGTTGATGCCGAGTAGCATTAGCTTGCGCCATGTGGCGAGGAGGACGTCGAGCCGCGCGTGCAATGGGCTGCTCTTCTTCTTGGTGTATGGGAGGGTCATCATGACCATCATGGTGCCGACGTGGGCGGTCATGTCGATGATGACGCCTTGGAGGGTCTTCGATTTCTTCTTGTCGACGGTGACCTTGTTCGTCCTCTTCGGATGCTTCACTTGTTGTTGAAGGTACATGTCGTGGCGATGGCCTTGGTCCATGCGAGGTTGCTCTTGTTGAATCACAACCGCCCTTGGTTGTGGCGGTTAAACCGGCGCCTTGGAGGTCTTCGGAGAGGTCACCATCGTAGCTTGACGTTGCGGCAGGACGCGGAGAGGGTACCGCTGGCGAAGAGCTCATGGAGTGAAGGACGGATCCATCTCGGTGCCTTGAAGTGTGACGGCGAGGTGCACTTGATTCACTTGAGGAGTGCCGAGATGAGCCTGATTCGCGCGGCGTGTCCTTGCGAGTCCATCAATGATGTGTTGAAGCTTCTCATCCGTTGAGGCGAGTGCGACCAAGAGCTTCATTTTGATGACCGAGGTTGTGTTGCATGGCATGCATTTGGCCACGGACTTCTTGAGCGGTTGTCGATGTTCTTGAATTCCACGGGCCTCGCTAAATTTTTCATCTTGGCACCGCCGAGAGTTTCTAGCGATAGTTGAATTCTCCTCGGACCTTCCAATGGTCCCATCTTGTCATGAATTGGTTATCATCCTCCGGGAGGTGGTGGTTGGGATGGCTCTCCATGCATCCATGAGGCAAAGCCAACAACTGTGTTATATTGAGAGAAAGTGTTTGGAGAGTTAGCCTTTTACCTCACCTTGGAGATTATATCAAACCAATTGCCACACAAATGAGCGAAAGCGTGCAAAGTGAAATGGCAAAAGCACACACCAAAATGCTACAACTCTCAAAGGCTTTTGGTGGAAGGTTAGGAGTGTGGAAAACCAAACGAAACGATCAAAGCAAAAGGTTATTGTCCTACGTGGTAAAGAACAAAAGATCAAAAGCAAAAGGAAACGATCTACAAAAACACGGAAAACACACACGTGGAGAAAAACGGGGTTAGCACGACTATGAAAATGAGCACAAAAGGTCCTAACGAAGACTACGCTCGGGTGTCGTGCCAACACAAGGAGAGACCACAACTCGTTTGCCCAAAGAGGGTAAGCAATAGATTTGTGCACTTGCCGCGGAGCGCTCTTTCTTCTCTCTTTCTTGGCTTACAAGCTTGGTATTCTCTTTGTATTGGAAGACTATGTAGCTTTTTCTCTTTTTCTTTTGTTCTCTTTTTTTTTATTCTTTTTCCTTTTTCTCCCTTGCTATGCTACTACGTTAGCCTTTGTATATGGCCTCACACTCTCACTTTCCGAAGGCAAGTGCACAATGCTTAGACAAACACAAAATGAGTTGCTCTCATAGGATAGATACACACAAAGGAAGATATGGGGCTGTCAAAGTGGTGCAAGTTATACCTTTGGAATTGTTGACGACTTGCAACCGTTGGTGGGGGGAAGATGTTCGAGTGTCGCGGTGTCGTTGAGCGTGATGGCGTTGATCACGAGCTTGTGTTAAGTTAAGATGGCGACAAACACGCCAAACACGAAGCTAAAGGGAAAGTCGAGAACGAAAATGAGGCGTCAAGGCGAAGGAAAAACCTTACATTCTTGGCGGTAGTACCGCTTGTACAAAGCGGTAGATCGGACGTGATGTACCGCTTGTTATGGGCGGTAGTAATGATGGTACAAAAGCAGTGATAATCTTAGGACGGTAGTACCGCTTGTTATGGGCGGTAATCTGACGGTAATACCGCTTGGAGCAGTACCTGATGGTGACACGAACAAAAACGAGATCCACTTGACACAAACCTCGGATCAGGTGGAAAAAGCCGAAGGGCTAGGAACAACAGGGCTATAGATCGACTCCCAAAGCAACAGATCTATGGACCAAAACCACGAAAAACGCACCAAATCCAGAGATCGATCCGAAGGCAAATTAGGGCTCTTTTTGGTGGGATTTTCGATTTTAAGGCGGATAAAAGAAAAATTGGGGGGAAATTCGTGATCAACCGTGCTCTTGATACCAATATGTTAGGGGGTAACCAGGGTTGGCGATCTTTCACAATTCCACGAGAAACGAGGGGAATGAGGTGGTCGGGGGATGAAATCGATGAAGGCGATGAAAACCACGAACACACACACACACCAAAACACGATACACGCCTACTCCTCACGCCGGTGGCAACCGGTCCAACATAATCCCTAGGATCGTGTTGGGCGGCTCTCTCCACGCCAACAACGGGAATGAGGTGCTTGGTGAGATCTTGGCGACTTGGGGGCGACACCGAGAACCCAAGGCCTTGTACAACTTGAACGCACTTAAGCAAGATCCAAGAGGTGGGTGGATAATCCGGTGCTCCTTGGTAGGAGCATGAGACCAATAGATATAAGTCCTCAAAGGGTTCCTTAATATCTATTATTATCCAAGTCTAGGGTTTACAATGGATGGTGGGGGCTATATAGTCCAGCCACAAAAGCGAGGTAGTTTGGGATAAATAGCGAAATATGGAGAGGGTTACAAGGCGCTGGGCCGAAATATCACGTAAAGTCTCTGTCTCTGGCGGTAGTACCATTTGGGAACCAGTAGTACCGGTCATCTAGGTAAGTAACCGGTGATCCAGGATCCGAGGCGATAGTCTGTGGTGACGAAGCGTTTGGGTAGCTCGGGGACCTTACATAGTTGGCGGTGACTTGACGGTACCGCCTGTAGTACCGATCGCCAGTCGGTGTACTGTTGGCGTGAGAGCATTGGTCTCTTCTTCGGGTGCTCCTCCGTCCTGCGGGTTCTTCTCTTCGTACCTGATGATGCACAAGGTATGTGTATGAAGTAGCAAGCCATCCAAGGGTGTATTGAAGTCACACATGGAGAGGAGCGAGTTCACCTTAGCTTGAAGGAGTTTGGCTCGGGCTCGAGTCATGGGTCCACTTGGGGAGCTTGTAGGGGTAGATGTAGACGCGGTCGTAGGACGGGCTGCATCAGAACTATTCCTCATATACATGAGAATATGATGCTGCCTAAATCAGATGTATTTCTTACTCTTAGGAATGATGGACCAAGCATGGATGAGAGGGACAAGCATTGGAGCATGGCCATGCATGGAGATGGTAGCAAGCATGTGATGATCCAAGAAAAGGCCACGGATGAAGATTTCAGAACTTTGAGGCCACCATAATGAAGAAAGAAGGCTTGGATGAAATATTCAAGATCAATACTTTACGAATTCGTCCATAGCTTAATATGGTGCTGCGACACCTTTATTTTGGGCCAGGCCCATGTAATTTTCGCAAGATTTTAATTAGCTACTTTTTAGAGTCCGTATTTGAGGGGAAAAGGACTTTTTGGGTTGGATTCGGCCACCACTTCCATGGCTGGCCGAAACCCCACCTTTTCGCCCTTAAATACTCCCCATAGCCGTCACCCTAGACTCGGATTTTGTTTAGACATTAAGTTAGCCATCATAGCAACTTCGCCAAGGCTCGAGCGTCAGAGGCCTCTTGTACCAGCGCCTATTCAGATCCCACCTCTTCAATAAAGCTTTCCTCTTAATCCCAATATCTTGATTGCAATATTGGTTCTTACTTGTTCTCGATTTCATGTAGGAATTAAGACCCTCGTTGGTCGGTGATCGTGTTCACGCAGGATCGGTAACCTCGAGGAGATTGGCCTAGCGATTGCGGTGGCGCTGTGCTCGAGCGTGTAGTCGGATCGTCAGCCCGAACTCCACCAAATCGATTATCGCCATCTCATCGAAAGATCGGACACCTTTGCCCTATCAAGTGGTGTCGATTTCAGGTTGCTCGGTGATTTCTTGTTCGTAGATTAGATCTGTTTACCTATAACCCACGAAAAAGCCAAAAACAGTTAGAGTTTAGATCCATCCCATAACCAATCTCGCCTCGCATTATCTTTCGGTTTTGCATTGTTGAATTTGTGTCTACATCGTCGTCGAGTTCTTGGTCTTAGTGTCTCGTCCCTTAGAGTTTTGAGTTCGATCATAGTCACCGCCACCTCGCCGATCACCGCCACCATATTCCGCCATATACCGCCACCATAAACCCTAATACTCCATACAACCTTCCTATCGCGACCTGATCCGATCGGTTCTGCGTAGTACGAGTCCGAGTAGAGTTATTGTTTCCTAGTTATTTCTTTTTACTTTCCTTCTTTATTGTTTCCGTGTTAAGCTCAAGTCCGTGTCGAGCTAAGAGTCCGGTCGTAAGTCCAGAAGGAGAGCAAAAAAAAATCTGGCTATACTAGTTTTCGACCCCGGGATCACTTTTCTCCATTGGCCGTTATAGCGATATTTTTTTGGTGCTGGCGCGCTTTCCGGAGCAAAATAAAAAATTTTGAAATTTTTTTTTGGGGCTAACCTATTTTAGACCCCGTAGATCAGTTCTAGACACTCGCCATCATAGTGATTTTCTGCATCTAGGTTCGCTTTTCAGGGTGCCATATCATCATACAGTGCTTGTTCTGTCGCGTCGTGACATCGTTGGTGATCTAGGCTCGCGTCTCTAGTACGGTCTAGCCTAGGACCAGCATAGTACCGTCGTTGAGCATTCTTTCGACTTTTGCATTGCTGTTTAGATAATTGCTAACCCCCCTTGCTAAGCCTTCCCATAGCTCCACAGATATTCTCCACGTGCGGTGTCTCGACTCCGGGTAATCGCTTGGTTCAATCTCTGGACCCACTGATCCTCGCGGTTGCACATCGCCTTTTCCTGCTATTTGGTAAGAACTTGTAAGAGCTTCGTATATTGCTTGACGGATTACGCGTGACTTCCACCATATTTCCGTACTATATACCTGTGCTTTTTAAGGACTAACCATGACAGATACTTCGCGGAACCCTGCCATAATGACGAACGAAGAACTACATGCCCACTTCTTCGCGCTCTTGGTCAGTCGCGCTGAAGACGTGGATACACGCCTCGGGGAGTTTGTGATGTGGACATCCCTACTATTGATACAACCGTTGTACCTACAGCAACACACATACAAGGACCCATCACAAGATCTCGTGTCAAACAACTTAACTATCAGGTACTTTCGTTTCTTGGAACTATTTCTCACATACATGAGAATATGATGCTGCCTAAATCAGATATATTTCTTACTCTTAGGAATGATGGACCAAGCATGGATGAGAGGGACAAGCATTGGAGCATGGCCATGCATGGAGATGGCAGCAAGCATGTGATAATCCAAGAGAAGGCCACAGATGAAGATTTCAGAACTTTGAGGCCACCATAATGAAGAAAGAAGGCTTGGACGAAATATTCAAGATCAATACTTTACGAATTCATCCATAGCTTAATATGGTGCTGCGACACCTTTATTTTGGGCCAGGCCCATATAATTTTCGCAGGATTTTAATTAGCCACTTTTTAGAGTCCGTATTTGAGGGGAAAAGGACTTTTAGGGTTGGATTCGGCCACCACTTCCATGGCTGGCCGAAACCCCACCTTTTCGCCCTTAAATACTACGCCCCATAGCCGAACCTCTAGACTCGAATTTTGTTTAGACATTAAGTTAGCCATCATAGCAACTTCGCCAAGGCTCGAGCGTCGCAGAGGCCTCTTATACTTCGCGCCTATTCAGGATCCCACCTCTTCAATAAATCTTTCCTCTTAATCCGCAATATTTTGATTGCAATATTGGTTCTTACTTGTTCTCGATTTCAGGTAGGAATTAAGACCCTCGCTGGTCAGGCTGATCGTGCTCACGCAGGATCGGTAACCTCCAGGAGATTGGCCTAGCGATTGCATTGGCGCTCGTGCTCGCAAGTGTAGTCGGATCGTCAAGCCCGAACTCCACCAAATCGAATATCGTCATCTCATCGAAAGATCGGACACCTTTGCCCTATCAAGTGGTATCAGATTTCAGGTTGCTCGGTGAGATTTTACTGTTTTTGTAGATTAGATCTGTTTTTTACCTATAACCCACGAAAAAGCCAAAAACACAGTTAGAGTTTAGATCCATCCCATAACCAATCTACGCCTCGCATTATATTTTCAGTTTTTGCATTGATGAATTTGTGTCTACATCGCCGCGTCGAGTTGCTGGTCTTAGTGTCTCGTCCCTTAGAGTTTCGAGTTCTGATCATAGTAGTCACCGCCACACTCGCCGATCATCGCCACCATATTTCGCCGCCATATTCTGCCACCATAAACCCTAATACTCCGCCACCGCCTTCCTACCGTGATAATCGATCCGGTTTCTGCCTGTGAGTACGAGTCCGAGTAGAGTTATTGTTTCCTAGTTATTTCTTTTTACTTTCCTTCTTTGTTGTTTCCGCGTTAAGCTAAAGTCCGTGTCGAGTTAAGAGTCCGGTCGTAAGTCCAGAAGGAGAGCAAAAAAAAAAATTCTGGCTATACTGTTTTTCGACCCAGGGGATCACTTTTCTCCATTGGCCGTTATAGCGATATTTTTTTGGCGTCTGTGCGCTTTCCGGAGCAAAATAAAAAAAAATTGAATTTTTTTTGGGCTAACCTCTTTTTAGACCCTGTAGATCAGTTCTAGACACTCGCCATCATAGTGATTTTTCACCTCTCGGTTCACTTTTCAGGGTACCATATCATCATACATTGCTTGTTGTGTCGCGTCGTGACATCGTTGGTGATCTAGGCTCGCGTCTCTAATGCAGTCTAGCCGGGACAGACCAGCATAGATCGTTGAGCATTCTTTCAACTTTTGCATTCTTGTTTTGATAATTGCTAACCCCTTTGCTAAGACTTCCCGAGCTCCAGATACTCTCACGTGCGGTGTTTGACTCACGGTAATCGCTTGGTTCAATCACTGGACCCATCGATCCTCGTGGTTGCACATCGCCTTTTCTGCTTGGTAAGAACTTGTAAGCTTATATTGCTTGACGGATTACGCGTGACTTCCACCATATTCCGTATATACATGCTTTTAAGGACTAACCATGATCGGATACCATGAACCCCGCCACAATGACGAGGAACTACATGCCCACTTCTTGGCGCTCTTGGTCGGTCGGCGAAGACGTGGATCTACGCCTCGGGATTTTGACACCAAGCTCACCAACGCTACGGACAAGATCGATGGACTCAAGAAATCCTTCAACGCCAAGCTTGATTCGGTTCAAGGAGCTTTTGAACCGATTGCTTCACCCGCGCACCGCACCCACACATGGCGCGGCGCATTCCGATCACGGTCCATTGCTGGTTCATTGCCGCCGCAAGACTCTGCTGACGGCGCTCCTCGGACTTCACATGGCAACTGCTGCTGCGACATTGGGGATAGACGACGGGTACTACTACGACCCCGACGATGACGATCTATTTGACGAGGAGGTGGAACAACCTCCACAGGTACCTGTTGGCCGTCCCCGACATTACTACCGCAACGCTCGACCACCGGTACGTGATGATGATCATGTGGCAAAGCTTAAATTAAATATTCCATCTTTTGAGGGTAAATATAACCCTGATGCATATCTTACATGGGATATGGAAGTAGAACAACGTTTTGCATGCTTAAAATATCCTGAGAATATGCGTGTTAGTGCTGCTACATGTGAATTTACTAAATTTTCTTCCCTTTGGTGGTCTAAGTATTGTCGTTTAAATCCTACTACTATTCCTAGTACTTGGACTGCTTTAAAAACTGCTATGCGTGTTCGTTTTGTACCTCCCACTTATCAACGTGATTTACTAAAGAATCTGACACGTTTAGAGCAAGGGAAATTTTTTGTAGAAGAGTATTATCAGGAATTGCAAACGGGGATGGTTCGGTGTGGTCTTGTTGAATCTAATGAACAAATGCT
Organism: Avena longiglumis; assembly: GCA_030063025.1. Classification (NCBI taxonomy): domain Eukaryota; kingdom Viridiplantae; phylum Streptophyta; class Magnoliopsida; order Poales; family Poaceae; genus Avena; species Avena longiglumis. The sequence goes on from CP125977.1 coordinate 310,440,840, forward strand.
TGCACGTTTCTTTGGTGGATTAAACAAGGACATTCAACACATCTTAGATTATAAGGAATATAATTCTATCACTCGTTTGTTTCATCTTGCTTGCAAAGCTGAACGTGAAGTGCAGGATCGCCAAACACCATGGAGGAGGACTAATAATTCTACAGGTCGCACATCCTCTTGGACATCCCGACAATCAGCGCCTCCTCGTGATTCGCCACCAGCTACTACCACATCCAAGGCCACCACAAGATTTCCAGCTACTACTCCACCATCATCCAATGCTCCTGCTCATAGTGCATCTTCTATGGCTTCCACGGGTAAGACAAAGGATATACAATGCCGCAAGTGCTGGGGTTTTGGTCATATTGAGAGACAGTGCATAACACAACGTGTGATGATGGTGCGAGAAGATGGTCAATACGATTCAGCAAGTGACTTCGATGAAGATACACTAGCCCTTATTTCTGCTCGAGATGGAGACAATTCTGATGCTGATGAAGAGCCAGAGGTAATGGGTCTTTGAAGGTCACGATCAATACAAGAGCTTAATTACACAACGTGTGTTGAGTGTGCAATTGAGCAAATCTGAGCAAGATCAATGCCACAACCTGTTCCAAACACGTGGTGTTGTAAAGGAAAGAGCTATACGGATCATCATTAATGGAGGGAGTTGTAATAATCTTGATGCAGCCCGACCTACGGTCGTTACTACATCAAGGTCTCCAACTTACGCCAAGTCGCCATGGACTCCAAAGGTGAATCCATTCCTCTATGAAAGCTCACTTCCTACCCTATTGAATGGTATGCTACTTCATACTCCGTCACATATTCATGATAGGTTCACCGACCGATGCGGAGGCAAGGAGAAGCCGGATCATCAAGCCCGACAAGGCGGAGGCTTGGAAGAGGCGGAAGAAGGCGATCGCCAAATGCTCTACGTCAGGCGGTACTCTAGGACTGGCGACCGATACTACCGCCAAGCGATACTACCGCCACTGCTACCACCAGCGGATGGCGCCAATAGCCAAATACTCTCTGTCTCAGTACTACGGATCTGGACCAGTACTACCGGTCAGGTACTACCGCTCCCCAGCACGGCTCATTTGAAGCTCCGGGACATAGCGGTACTACGGTCCCAGGCGGTACTCTGGACAAGCGGTACTACTGGTTCCAAGTCAGACTACAGCTCTGGCGGTGCATCGTGCACTAGTTGGGCTCACCCTTGTAATCCCTCTACCTATTCGCCTAGTTTATTCCCAAACTACCCTTGTTTATGTGGTTGGCCTATAAATAGAGCCCCACCCCTCATGTAACCCTTAGGCATAGATGATAGACTAAAGACAACACCCATTGTGGAATCTCTAGTTTTGCCTCATCCCTTTACCAAGGGACCGACTATCGTCACCAACCTCGATTGGACTTTGCATCACGCATCCATCGTTGAACAAGGCCTTGGGTTCTCGGTTTCTCGCCCCAAGTCGCCAAGACCCTCCTCAAGGTGTTCTTCCCTCAATGTGGATTTGAGGGAGCACGTTGACCGATCTTTCTTGCGAGGATTCTATCGGACCGGTGGCCGCGTTCGGAGCAATCGGCCTTGTATCGTGTGAGTTTTGCGTGTGTTCATCGTGTTCTTCGCGAGGTGTGTGTTGCCGCTACCTTCTCCCTTTCCCCTCGCTTTCCCATCGATTTGACCACGAGATCCGTGAAGATCGGGCACCCAAGAGGTTAACCCCTCCATCATCTGGTAACAGCAGCTTTTGGTTGCCACGGATCTCTCATCGATTTGGTCTTTTCCCCATAAATTCGAAAATTCCACCAAAAACAGCCCCAATTCGTGTTTTGGATCGATCTGTGATTTGAGTGCGTTTTGGTAGGTTTTGATCCGTGGATTACTTGCTGAACTTGTTGATCTACCTTCCTTTGCGTTCCCATGGCCTAATTCCTTGATTTCCCCCGTCGATTTGTTGTTTTTCTTGAACATTTTCCGCCCAAATCGCTTCCAAAATCGCGTCGGATCTATCTGGTTTTCTCTCCTGGCGGTACTACGCTCAAAATCAATCGATACTACCATGGGTACCAAAATCCTACTACCGCCCGATCTGAAAAGAAAAGCAAGAAGTTCAGTTTCACCTCTCAGTTTTGGCCATAACTTTTGCATCCGAACTCGGATTTTGGTGTTCTTTAGCTCGTTTCGAAGAGGAGAAGGAGCTCTACATCATCATCCACGTGGTTCATGCAATCTACTCCATCCAAATTCCGTGAGCAAGGCGGAATCCAACAATAAAGGGTGAAGATCGTCGACGAAAGGTATAAACATTCCGCGACTTCTCCCCACTTGCATTCCTTTGTGAACCCCACTATCTTTGCGAGCAACAAACACCTATTGAGACTAATTCCTCTTATGATTGCTTGGGCTATGCACATATGATACCTTGTAGAATTCCGAGCAAACGTGTGAGCGATATCTCATATAGTTATCTTGTATAGTTGTTGGCACAAGGAAGAGGCAAGTGAAAAAGAATAAAAAGAAAAAGAGTGATACAAAAAGAGACAAAAAAATAGAAAAAAAGAAAAAGAAAGAAAAAAGAAAGAGATATACAAGTGCCTCATAGAATAGGAAGCGCAAGCTCGATGAACATCATATAGGTGGTACTTATTGTGCATATCTTGTAGCCCACCAATCTTGTGCAATCGAACTAGCGTCTCTCCTTGTACTTGTGTGACACGAGTTTATAGTCTTCGCTAGGTAATCATTTGGTTCTTAGCTCACTTTCTCCGTCACACAAGTCCCATTTATCCCACCGTGTGTGTTTCCTTGTACATATTTCCTATCTTGTGGATTAACTTGTTTTGCTTTGTGATCATTGTGGTTCTTTACTTGCCATTACAACATCTTGATTTCGGATTGGTTCTTGACATGCCACTTTCCATACCTATCCACCATAGGCCTTGTGTGTGTGTGTTTTTTGGTTCGTAGTTGGTTTTGGTGTTCCGCGTGAACTTCACTTTGCTTGGTTTATTTCTCTCAAGTGTGGCCACTTGTACGATACGATCTTCCAAGGTAAAGTAAGGTTTGACGTTGTATCCCTAACTCCCACTACCACTTCCATATACACCGCTTGGTCTTGTGAAGCATGTCTAGGGACTCCGGGACCGAGTATGATTTCCATGAAGAATCCATGATGAGCCACCATGCCTATGTCTCCACAAGCATGGATAACATGATGGAGCACTACACCAACAATGGCTCCACATGCTTGGGTGACATGGAGTGCTACAACAACAACAACTCCCCAAGCATGGGCGACTTCAAGAACGACAACGACAAGCTCCTCAATTCGCACCGGCCAAGGCAGACCCTCGCCTCGAGTGCGCCAAGGTCCACCATGAAATGGACAAGTTCGAGAGCGACCTCAACAACTTCAAGAAGGACATGGACAAGGACTTCGACAAAAACATGAGGATGGTCGCCAAGACTAATGATGCTTTGCGCTCATTAGAAAAACTTACAAGGAAGAGTGCCAAGGTCAAGGGCCATCGTCGTGAGCGTCATATGGATGACCAAGTGCGCCACCTACATCAACCATCGGCAAGGCAAGCCAATGACCTCCGTCGACACCATCACAAGGCACCTTCAACTACTAGTGCCACCACCAAAATGGCACCAAGAGCAAGCCTTCGTCCTCGCCATCAAGCTTCAACGACTACGCTTGCATTCGAAGACCTCATGAACGAGGAAAATGAAGACCTCTACTTCGCCAAGTTGGATAGTATGAGCCTACCTCCACCACTACTACAAGATGGCCACAAGACGGTCGAGCATGGGATTTTCCCTTCGACCATGGAGGAGAGCAATGATGCCCATCTTATGGCATCCAACCTTGAAGGCGACAAGGTCAAGAATGGTGAGCATGGGATTTTCCCTTCACCAAAGGAGGCGCATGGAGTTGAGGAACCCGAGCCTACCCCCATATGCTTAAGTGATGATGTGGTACCAATCCCATGTGAGTATGAGAGCCACTTAGCCCACTTGAGTGAGAACAAGAGTGAGACGAGTGACTCCACCTTATGTGAGATTGAGTGCTTCCACTTGGAGGGCATGAGTGATACTCCTAGTGAGTTGAGAGTGGTAGTTGATAGGTCAAGTGAGACCATGTCGAATTCTAACAACTCACCCTCTACCTCTAGTGTGTTCTCTTGTGTTGTGCTAGGTTCCATGGATGAAGACGCGCCAAGCCATGAAGCAATGATGCCTCATTTGGAGAAGATGTACATGGTGCACGAAGATGATGCTACGCCATGGATACATCAAGAAGACGAAGTCGTCCACAAGGAGGCCACTACTTCCACAACACCCAATTCATATGAGAGGTATGACCAAGGTAAAAATAAGGGTGTTGATGATGCCATGATACCACTAGTGGACATGATGAATTGTGAGGATATGCATCTATGGATGATACTAGTGACATTACTTATGCTTCATCCATATTCCCATGTGATGCTTTGCCTTTGCATAATATTGATCATGTGGAATTGTTTGATTGCGATATCATTGCCATAAACATGCCATGCTATGCATCTTGTGTGTATCCTCCAATTGCTTTGGACTTGCCTTGTCATGCTAGTCATTCAATTTCTCCCGTTGCTTGCGATAAGATGAATACTTGCTATTTCACTTGTTTTGCTTGCAACAATATTGATCATATGCGTTCTAATGAGATGGCCCCCATAGCTTTCTCAATTTTTGGAGACTTTGATGATGGCCATGATAAGCATGTTCCCCACTTGTATACTCACCATGCATCTATTTCATACTTGAATGACATTAATGGTGATGTGCACAAGAAGAGATACGTCATGATGGATGATGTGTATCTCTACCATGCACACACGTTCTTCCTTTTACATATGATGTGTGTAGGTACCCGCACGAGAATGTCAACCTCGGTTGAGCACGAGTTGACAAAAAGAGCTCTAGAGAGCATCCCACAAGTGAGTTCAAGATCGAACCCATCTCTGATACCTTTTGCATGCTTTGCATCTTTCATGTTGGCAAATTGCTCTTTCATATGGTTTGATTGCAAGCATGTTAATGGTATTATCCCCCCTTGTGACATTCAAGTTTCTTCGCATCTAGATAATGATGTTTTGTGTGTTGCAACAAAAATGTTGAACATTTTCTCTTTCCGATGTTTTGGGTGCAACCACAATTCCATTAAGAGCATGTATTGTCATGAGAGCTTCCAAGAATCTCGTCTTGTTGTTGCAACAAACATAAGGACCACTTGCTCTTTCATTTGGTTTGTTTGCAAACATAATACTTTTGTTTTGGATATGCTTCCTTGTGTGTTTTTGCCAAATTCTCCTATTCTTGCATCAAAGATGTTGTTTGCAATTTGGACCCAATGCTTTGAATGCCCCACTTATATGTTATATGGAGTTTTTGAGTTCCCACATTTGGATGATGTTCAAACGATTTCCATGCACTTTGAACTTGCATATGCATTCCATTTGCTATACATGCAGTGTACTAATAGTGTTGTGAACAAGAATGGACATGCCACATTTGACATGCTCCTCTATCACATCGAAAATATTTTGCTTGGTCTTTGTTGTAAAGGTACAAGTGCATACGCCAACCTCTACCAACTACGTGTTGACAAGAAGAACCGAAGAGAGTTACCTATGGCTACCCTTCATCGAGCTATCTCTCCAAACTAAGGTGACTTCCTTCTACTTGAGGACTCATGCTATAATCTTCATGAATTGGTTGCGCTTTGAGTGTTGCTTTGATTTTGTTGTGAGCTTTGTAGGCTTCAAGGAAGGTGAAGGAACATTGAAGTGTCGTCAAGTCAATCTTCCCGAGGACAACTATATGGTGAACCCCAGGATCAAGAAGGTCTCTCGACCGCTTCTACTTTGTGATGAGCATGTAGAGTCGAGGACGACTCTTTTTGAAGGGGGGGGAGATGATGCAGCCCGACCTACGGTCGTTACTACATCAAGGTCTCCAACTTACGCCAAGTCGCCATGGACTCCAAAGGTGAATCCGTTCCTCTATGAAAGCTCACTTCCTACCCTATTGAATGGTATGCTACTTCATACTCCGTCACATATTCATGATAGGTTCACACCGACCAAAGCGGAGGCAAGGGAGGCCGAGCATCAAGCCCGACAAGGCGAGGCTTGGAAGAGGAGGAAGAAGACATGCCAAATGCTCTGTCGCCAGATTACGGACCAGCGGTACTACCACTGCCACGCCAACGGATGGCGTAATAGAAGCCAAATACTCTCATCTCCAGGTACTACCGGATCTGGACGGTACTACCGGTACTAAGCTCCCCATCGACGCAGCTCCAGTGAAGCTCCAGGATCATAAGCGGTACTCTACGGTCCCAGAGCGGATCTCACCTACAAGCGGTACTCTGGGTTCAAGTCGGTACTACAGCTCTCCCGGCAAGCAGCACGTAGTTAGTTGGACAGCCCTTGTATCCCCTCTACTTACCTATTCGCCTAGTTTATTCCCAAACTACCCTTGTTTATGTGGTTGGCCTATAAATAGAGCCCCACCCTCATGTAACCCTTAGGCATAGATGATAGACTAAAGACAACACCCATTGTGGAATCTCTAGTTTTGCCTCATCCCTTTACCAAGGGACCGACTATCGTCACCAACCTCGATTGGACTTTGCATCACGCATCCATCGTTGAACAAGGCCTTGGGTTCTCGGTTTCTCGCCCAAGTCGTCAAGACCCTCCTCAAGGTGTTCTTCCCTCCGATGTGGATTTGAGGAGCACGTTGACCGATCTTTCCTTGCGAGGATTCTATCGGACGGTGGCCGCCGTTAGCAATCGGCCTTGTATCGTGAGTTTTGCGTGTGTTCATCGTGTTCTTCGCGAGGTGTGTGTTCCGCTACCTTCTCCCTTTCCCTCGCTTTCCCATCGATTTGACCACGAGATCCGAGAAGATCGGGCAAGAGGTTAACCCTCCATCAAATCGGCGAGATTGACATGGTAGAAAGCTTGCGCTTCCAACAAGACAACGCACATTCATATTACATCCAATGGTTTGAGAGTTCTCAAGAGATCAAGGTAACAAGAAGTGCGCGTGCATTTTACTATTGGTACATATTCTGATTTTGTTGATTGTGATGTTGTACCTATGCAAGCTTGTTCTTTGTTACTTGGTAGACCATGGCAATTTGATAGAGAATCTGTTCATAATGGCAAAACTAATCACTATTCTCTTATGCATGATGGAAAGAAAATTGGTCTAAAACCTATGACTCCTGAACAGATTTTAAAGATGATCTTGCTAGATCTAGTAGAGCTAAAACTGAGGAGAAAAATAAAAGTGAGAATCAGATTGTTGCTGCAGATTTTATACCACCAAAGAACACTAAATATGATTCTACACATGCTACTGAAATTCGTTTGAAGAGTCCATGTATGCTTGCAAATAAAATTGATATTGCTGAACTAGATGTAAACAATACTCAATGTTATGCAATTGTCTGCAAAGAGGTTTTGTTTTCATTTGAGGATATGCCTCCTTCTTTGCCACCCATTGCTAACCTTTGCGAGGAATATGAGGACGTCTTTCATTGAGTTGCCACAGGACTACCTCCTATTAGAGGAATTGAGCACCAAATTGATCTAATTCCTGGTGCCACGTTGCAATCGCGCCATATAGAACCAATCCGGAGGAGACAAAGGAGATACAACGCCAAATTCGGAACTACTCGGAGATCATATTCGTGAGTCCCTTAGCCCTGTTGTTCCTATTATTTTGGTACCTAAGAATGATGATTCTTGGCGCATGTGTCTTGATTGTAGAGCTATCAATAATATTACTATTCGATATCGTCATCCTATTCCACGTTTAGATGACATA